>VUQH01069568.1:0-14602 GCA_015106775.1 Etroplus canarensis
GCTATTGTCGGGCGGTGGAAGGAATACTTTGAGGATCTCCTCCTCAAAATGGAGTGGTTTAATGTAAAATGTGTCGTGATTTGTTGATATGATATGTTGATGTCACCCAAAAATGTCTTCAGTGCACAGCAAAAAAAAAAAAAACAAAATTTAATTGGCTTTGCTATTCCAATATTTTAAGAGGGGACTGTGGAAGTACCTTAAACATGTTTTTTTTCCAACTCAGAATGGGTATTTGGAAAAAAAAAACCTCAACATCTCAACACTGTACAGATACCACCTTGTTAGAAATATCCTGCAGTACACTGAATCTCAAATGTAAATAACTGAAGTACTGTTTTTTTGTGATACTGGATTTTCCATACATTTCTAACCAGTTATAGTCTTTTCCGGCTTCAAATAATTTAGCAAAACTATGGCATGAATAGTGATGGTAGCTTACATATTCTAATTTATTTCAGATGAAATCAGAAGCAAATAAAATTAAGAAAGACAGTCATATTTTAAAGCTTAACAGTAGCTTTTATTAAATCAAGCCCACTTTTACAAAACATTTTAATCAGCAAATATTTCTCTGCAAACTACAACTTTGCATGAAGATTGATTTTGAATTACTTTTTCTTTTCTTAAAAAAACATCTTTACCTCTGGATTAGTTTATAAAACATGACATTTAGACACTATAAACCACACTCCTTTAAAAAGTGCAGAAGACGTCAATAAACACGCAAAGGTCCCAGTTTCTTTCACAAACAATTTTTTCCCCACCTTCGAGATATTTTTTTACAAGAAAATTCAAACATACACTGCTTTTCTTAGGAAAAACAAAAATCACACTGGTACTATTTTAAACTGTGGCAAATGTAACATTTCAGTGTTCTACAACAGGTTTGCAATTTAACACATAACAGGTTAAACACATAATCACTGATTTGTGATACAATATGCAATAAAAAACAGTCCTTGCATCACAACTGATCACAAATTTTCTCTTTCTCATCACCAGCCCAGACTCCTAGTGAACACAATAGGCTCAGATTTATTTAGATGA
This sequence comes from Etroplus canarensis, assembly GCA_015106775.1. Lineage (NCBI taxonomy): Eukaryota > Metazoa > Chordata > Actinopteri > Cichliformes > Cichlidae > Etroplus > Etroplus canarensis. Next base: position 1,051 of record VUQH01069568.1, read on the forward strand.
TTTATACTCGTTCTGAAAAGCATCTCTCAGCCAGTAGGGGATAATTGTTCTGTGCTTTAAGGTCCAACATTTTCAAGGTACTATATCTGTGCTACCTTTACTCAGTCACTGATTTCTCTAATTTCCTAAGAGAGAACAGTGCAGCAAGCAACATCAGGAAAGGTGACTCTTTATGTACAAATTTGATCAACATCTAACACCAACTCTGTGATAAGACTTAATGAAATGCAGTTCAGTAACAAAAATTGTGTTGATTAAAAAAGACAAAGGAGGTTAGAATATAATTAATACTGAAAGATTAAAATAATCTATACAATTTAAAAAAATGTACAAACATAAAGCAACACATAACCCAAAAATAAAATTTTCAAAAACTGATGTGCCAAAATATTAAAAATAAATCCAGTAAATATATCAGCAGAAGACACAAATAAATAACCAGTGTAGACATCTAGGAGCCTGTTTTCTGATATACACTCCCTTTTAATGGTTTCTAATTGTTCCATACATAACCAAATAGAACAAAAAAAATTAAATTTAAAAGCATAAATATAAAAGCATCTTCTTTATCTGTCAGGTCAAAAAAGCACATAAATAAATACAAAATTCTAAAACTGTTCTTGTCATTAGTAAAAAAAAGATAATAAAAAAGGAACATTTTCAGTCGAGTTTTTCATCGTCTTTCTAAATGAGCGTTGCTTGGGCATACTCTTTTTCTCACCCACCCAACAGTTCAGTCCATTTTATAAGTCTTTACTTAAACTGTTCTGGGATTAGATTCATCTGCGAGTGGATACTTGTGGGCGGGCTAGAGATGCCCTCTGACCAATCAGACATGTTGGAATGTGGGGATGAGCTGGACCATTGGTCAGGGGACCCAGGGGAGGGAGTTAAAAACGGGTGGTCAGGCACCTGTAGTTGGTGGTTAGGTGTGTTGTCCACTGGGCCTGAATAGCTGTGCTGGGAGGGAGGGGTGAGAAACTGGGTGCCAAGGATATGGGTCTCCTGCGGCATCACTGTGTGGATGGGCACAGTGCGGCCCGAGCCATTGTTTTGCTGCATATCAGATCCATTCAGCTCAACATTTGGAAAGCTCTGGTTGAGGGACTGAGCTGCTGTAGTGGTGGTGGAGTTTTGGTGCTGGAGCTGCCGTGAGTGAGCCTGCTGCATCATGTGAGGAGATGAACCAAGATGGCTAGTCTGCAGATTCTGGTAGCCCATTATTTGAGACAGAGTGGCAGTACTGACGCCATGCAGAGAACCCATCATGTTATGCGTTATAGGTGGTGGCTGGGTGAAGCTTCCTTGGTGACCTACACCTGAGTGCATCTTGGAAACCCAGTCACACTGCCCGCCTCTGCTGCCACCTATGGATGTTGTGCCCTGATTGTTGGGACTGGACACAGGCATGTGGGAAAGACGGGGTGGGTTAGGATCAAAAGGCATGCAGCCCATATCCTTACCCATGTTCATCTGGCCCTGATGGGAGTCTCCATTCCCTTGTAAGTGATTCAGAGACATAGGTGGAGACTGCTGAAAGGGAGATGCCATGGGAGGGGAGGCCACATCAGAAAGGTAGCCATGGGGTGACTCGAGGGAATCAACTGGGGAGAGGACAGCTGATGTATCTAGCAAGTTACTCTTCCCATCCATTGACTTTTTCTTCTTCACCCTATTATCTTTGCCCCCATCCTTCCCTCCTTTGCCGCCCGAGCTAGGTTTACGAACCTTCTTGGCAGAAAGGTTCGGCTTAAAGTTGCTAAGATAGTCATTAGGGGAGCAGAGAGCTGGGGAGAGGGTGGAGGTGTTTAGGGGTGCGCTTTGAAGCCCAGGACTCCGAACTACGTTGTACTCATCGAGGAGACGGACAATGTCATGGTGCATGCGTTCCTGGGCAATATCTCTGGGCAGTTGGTCAAGATGATCAGTGATCTCACGATTGGCAAAATGCTCAAGAAGAACTTTTGCTGTCTCGAAGCTGCCTTCACGGGCTGCCAGGAAGAGTGGTGTCTCTTCCTATAAATCAAACAAAAATTGAGGAGTGTTAGCTAAGGCATGCCAAAAAGTCAGGCTCATCTAGATGGCAAATTTTATACAGGGTGCAGTATTTAAGCTGCTTTAGCCTGCCTTCCATTACTGCTGCATCTTTAAACTGCTTTTCAACCAAGCTCATCTATTGCTATGTTGTGTATGACTCATTAAACGTTGTGTTTGTGCCACTGATGCCTCTACTGTTCTTATACAGGAGGTTACAGCACAGTTTAGGGCAGGAAATAACAAGCCATACCTCAAATATAAATTACTGTAGATGGATATAACCGTCTTCTTTTAACAAAACTGGTTCTTGTTAAATGAGTGTCCTCATTAGTGTAAACACTTGTCAAACAGGGCAACTACATTTCACATACCTTATTATCTTGCATGTCTTTGTTGGCACCATTTTTTAGCAGCACCACAGCAGCCTCCACATTGTTTACAGCTGCAGCCCAGTGAAGAGCAGATTTACCTGCAGAGAGAGTGCCAGTTGAAAAGGTTTATCATCATCACCCCAGCACAAAAAGGTGGATATTACAGATAAGGTTGATAAAACTTTAGCTACCAGAATCATCAGTGGCATTAGCATCAGCGTGGCAGTTGATAAGCTCTTCAACCATGCCCTCAACTGCCAAACGGGCTGCCAGAATCAGCGGTGTTGTTCCATCATGCATGCGGGCGTCGAGGTCAGTGGCACGGTTCCGGATTAAAATCTGTAAGGACACCGACGTGTTTAGTTAAGTGATTTTAAAATGCCAGGACAAACTTTGTCCTGAAAATACAATCTTGAGGAGATTCCCAAGAGTGTAAGACTCTTGGAAAAAAAAAAAAGCAGTCACCTGGAAAACTCCTTGTGCATCTGCTGCCACCGCAGCATGAAGTGGCGTGCGGCCCATGTTGTCCTGAACATTAGCGTCAGCACTTGATTCCAGAAGGCGTTTGGCGGCATCTGAGCGGGCGTAGCGGGCGGCCAGATGGAGGGCAGTCTCACCTGTACGGTCGGTCTGGTTATGGAGGTTGGCACCCTGGTAAATGAAGTCAGAGATTATCTCTGCTGATGGATCCTCTTCCTCTTCACTGTTACCATTCTCCAGTCCTCCACCACTACAGGAGGCAATCATCAGGGGAGTAAAACCACCTGGAAAAAAGGACAGAGTGGAGTACTGAGTTTCCAATCTTTAGTCTGCTAGTTTATAAGAGATCACAAATTCTTTTAGGGTTTTTTCCAGGATTCATAATGTTATATTAAGAAACTTAGGAACTGTGTTTTTTTTTCAGTGTACACACCTGGTCCTCTGACATTGACATCCATGCAGTCATTCTCTATCTCTCCCTGAGGAGGTGTAGGAGCAATGGATGTAATACGCAGGTCAGCTGCATCCAGATGCTGCTGTGTCCATTTCCTTTGGTCAGTATGATCACCCAAATCCAGCATGGCCTGTTCCTCCAACTGAAAGACACAGCAAATAGACACTATTAATGTCACTATCATTAGTACACATGATGAAGTTTAGAATAGGCAGATGGGTGAGATATCTACTGGGACCAGTGGAGACCAAAATCACACTCTCCTTACCCTGAAGCCCTTGCAGTTTGGATCCTCTTCACCCCATTCATTTTGATTATCATCCATAAGATTGATGTCCGAGTTTTTCATCGTTCTGTTGCAAAAAGGATGCAGGTTAGACCACTTACAGCACAGCAAATACCAATCACACAAATACACTGACACGACCAATAGCAGCCTTAATGCTTACTTCAGTCCAACAGAATCCTCTCCCAGTGGCTCTCTGCGTTTCTTTTTGCTCGGCTCAGATGATTTGAATCCATCGGGAAACCAGAGCTGGCCATGCTCTCGCCGTCGCTTGCGTGACACCAGAACACCCAGGCAGATGAAACCGAGAGCAGCCAAACCCAGGAAGACTATGTACATGGGGTAGAGCTCTGAACCAGAAGGAGGAGGCCTCACACCTGGAATGACAGTTTAAATGTCCATATTTTACTTACATTTTTGATGCATTTTGTTTGCGTTTATATGTATATATATATATATATATATATATATATATATATATATACACACATATATATACATACACACACACACACACACACACACACACGTTGCAAAAGCATGCAAAAGTCTTAAGGGCTACATATCAGATACATACTTGTGACAGCTTCGATATAGGGAACATTTAGATTCCCACTGGAGGCCAAAGCTCCAAGGAATGCCGCTACATCTGTGGCGCTCTGGAAGCATTCAGTGGACTGCTGGTAACACTGACGGTTGTCAATCTCCAGGTACACCACAGACCTATAAACAGAAATAGTTAGTAACATTAACATTTCCCACTTTTTTGTAATGTAAATACAAACCAATTTAGTGATTACAATGGTATGCCCTATTTGTGAGATCTCTCTGCAGTACCTACCCTTTGATTTGCAAAGAATCCAACTCTCTGCGTTTCCGTGGGCTGACAATGGAAGACACACCCTCTTTAACTTGACCCAAAACATTGGCTGGCATCGAAGCCCACTCGGACCATCCATCTGCAGAGCGCTTCAGCACATTATGCTTAACAAGGTCTTGTTCATTGCCATAGTAAGGAAAGATCATGGGTTCGCCTTTAGAATCACGACGGAACACCACATTAGTATGGAGAACACTGCTAAGCTCCCTAAGGAAGGATGAAGAACGATTTTTAAGCTGTTCTGGGGAAATGTGGACCACAAGAACTAAATGTCCATCGGCTAGTTTCTCTGGCATGTTGTTGGCACAGTCCAGTCCATCCCATTCGCATTCTGCATTGTTGCAGCCCTGGTCACAGTGACCATCAGCATAGTGGTCTTTACAATACTGATCATACAGAGGGCTGAAAAATAGAAAAAGAATCCGTTAATATTATGATACCACAACGCAAATCTTTAATAGATCCCCAAAAATTTCTGTAATACTTACTTGCATTGTCCTTCCTGTCCTTGACAATCAAAACCATCATAGAGACACCCAGGGCTGTTACACTGGCCATCACACTTTCCATCATTGAAGTACCGCCAGCACTGTAAAGCAGCGGAGCAGTTTTGCCAAGGATCATCAAAATTAAGCGAGCAGTCTCCTCCATCCCAGCCGCAGGCATGGTTGTTGCACAGTGAATCGCAGATGTGGTTTCCTGCCCATTCGTCACATTGAGGAATCTCACAGCTCACCTCCACTTCAGGAGGTGGGGTGATGTCCCGGCCAAACCCTCCAACAAAGGAGTAGTCGAGAATGTGGCACAGTAGGCCATTGAAATTGCTGGGACAGCTGCACTGGAAAAATGGAGCGTCTGGAGTTATCTGGCAAGTGCCACCGTTGTAACAGGGGTTGGAGATGCAGAGGCTGTCGGTGGGGGTTTGACACTCAGGCCCAGTGAAGGCTGAAGGACACAAGCAGCGTGGGCCTAAGTGGCCTGACACACATGTTCCACCATTCCTGCAATTCAGACTCCCACAGGCACGAGAATCGTACTCGCATGAGGAGCCGGTGAAGCCCTAGAGAGGCGGAAATGAACAGTTTATGATTACTGTGCTGTACTTTAGAGTAAAGGGACTTTTCAAGAGGCATTTATCCAAGTAGATGGTATAACTGCTTACTCACAGGTGGGCATTTGCAGACAAAACCATGAGGTGTGTTACTAGCGACAGCACATGTCCCTCCATTTCTGCACGGCCTTCCTTTGCAGCCATCAAATACCTTGTCACAACGCTGACCTATAGCACAGAAGGAATAAATGTGTATCAGGTACTCTTACAAAAATGTTAATGCTTGCAGTCTTTTTGCGCATCAGTACCTGTATATCCAGTGCGGCATTCACATCGGTAGCTGTTGGTGAGCTGGATGCAGTTGTAGGACCCTCTGGGGTCACAAGGGTCTGACAGACACTCATTTACATCACCTTCACATCGCTCGCCTACATAACCTGGTGGGCAAATGCATTGGTAGCCTCCAATGCGGTCCACACACTTGCCGTTGTTGAAGCACTTGGGCTCATTTGTGAGTGGGTCGCTGGAGGGGTTGCAGTCATCTAAATTAATTTCACAGTGGACACCTACAGAAGACAGAAACTTTGGGTTAGATGACATGGATGTTATATTTGTTTTGGTCAACTGCGTATTTGTTTATCGAATATATTTTTGCCAGTGTGTATAAGTAACTGTGTCATGCCAATAGATACCCTGTGTTCCTCTGGGACATGAGCACTTGTATGTGTTGATTAAGTCAATGCAGGTCCCTCCATTCTGGCAGGGCTGTGACTGACATTCATTAATCTCTTTTGAGCAATTCACACCATGGTAACCAGGGACACACTGACAAAGAAAAATACAGAATTTGTTATTTAAATGATCATAATTTATACAATAAAACAGAAAATTTGAAGAGACAGCTCTTGATTAGGGTCACCAAAAAGATAGACCTTACTGGGAGAAATAAACTGCCTCATGATGTATATGTGTTCCATCTTAGTTCAGACTGGCAACAAAGTCCATGTCATTTGCAGTCCTTTAAAAATTATTTTACCCCACCCTGATACCCTTCTACATCTAATTGTTAAAGTTCTCATACGGTGCTCTAATTAAGCTGATTTAGCCTTCCTACAAGTTCTGTGCAACTGCAAGCCATTTTGCAACTCACTTCCGCCCCAGTTTCTCTTTTTATGCTGCTGCTGCTGACTGCTTTGTTCTTACTGCTGCCCTCCCTGACTTATGCTTTCTATGTATGCAAGGAGGTCCCAGAACAGTCATACCACCAAATCTACTTTACTGTAGATCAAAAAAGTGATCTTCTTTTGGCTATAGTGTTCCTGCCCGTGTATTATAATACTAACAACAATTTATCATGTAAAGCTAACTTAGTTGATGTACATAGTCCTATCTAATCTCTTTAAAATGTTCATTCACTTGTACACCCCTCACCTCACAACTGTAGCCTCCTAGGTAATCAGTACAGGTGGCTCCATTTTGGCAAGGGTTGGGTGAACACTCATCCACCTGTTCCTGGCAGTAACTCCCAGTGTAGCCAGCCTGGCATCGGCAGTAATGTGTGTTTCCAGCATCCAGACACTGGCCTGAATTCCTGCACAAGTGAGCCACATCAACACCTGCAATCAAAAACAAAGGAGTTACAGAATGACCAAATCACACACCAGAGTGTACAAATCACACACCTTTAACAAATTTAATATTAAAAGCTTTGGCACAAAACTAAGATCATCCTGCCTTGCTGTTTGGCTGCAACTTCACAGGAAACACTTGGGATGTCACAATAAAGGCCAGTCCATCCAGTTTGACACTGGCAGGTATAAGAGGCCCCTTGCTGCCAGCACGAACCTCCATTTTTACAGGGGGAAGAGTCACACCAACGCACAAGATTCTAATTTGGTGAAAAAAAGACAGAAGATACTCAGATGGAGGCAGAAAATGAAAGTAGTGTTGAACCCTACATGAAAACACGAAAAAGAATATTTGTCACTACCTGACAGTTGATTCCTGTATAGCCATGAGGACATGTGCACTTGTAGGTCCCATAACTGTCAAGACAAGTACCACCATTGAGGCATGGCTTGGAGTCGCACTCATTGATATCATACTGGCAATAGCTGCCCGTGAATCCAGTTAAGCATAGGCAGGTGAAAGCATTGATTCCATCCACACAGGTGCCACCATTAAAACAAGAGCTATTAAAACAAGAAAATAAGTACTGTTAAATCATTACTTTACTTGTTTCTGGGTCAAATATTCAGCACAGTTAAATAATTATAGACTGTATTGACAAGGGGAGCTACCTGTCGGTGCAGTCATTTGTGTTAATCTCACAGTTGATACCACTGAAGCCAGGTGGGCAAGTGCAGGTGTAGCTGTTGACGCAATCGGTGCAGTTGGCCCCATTCCTACAGGGGTTACTCTCACACTCGTTTATGTCCTGCTCACATCTGCCACCACGAAACCCAGGCAGACAGGTACATGTGAAACTGTTGATACCATCGCGGCAGAGACCACCATTACTGCAGGGATCTGAAACATAAAAGAGGATGTATGATTACCACTTTTTGTTTTCATTCAAACACAAGATGGGAACTTTGAGATGGATCAGATGTATTCCTTACTTGGTTTGCAGTCATCAACGTCGGTCTCACACTTCTGGCCTGCATAGCCCGGCTGGCACTTGCACTGGTAGCCTCCCATGGAGTTAAGGCAAAGAGCACCATTGCGACATGGGCTCTTCACACATTCATTGATGTCAATCTCACATGTTTGACCTTGAAAAGACAGTTTAAGAAAAATTGCATTGCACTGCCCAGTGGATAAACAAACTGATTACACATACACACTACAACTGAACCAGAAGCACTAGCTGGATGGATGTATACCTTGCCATCCTTCAGGGCAGATGCAGGAGAAGCTTTGGTAGTCTTCAGACTCCTTACATATTCCACCATTTTTACAGGGTCTGGGGCTGCAGGGGGCCAGCAGGATCTCACAGTTTTCACCTGATATGACAAATAAAAAAACATCACCATTTGAATCACTCTGTCAATCCACATGAGCTGCTTTGAATATCTAACACCAAGTTACAAAACAAATATCAGTCACTACATTTTCAACTATTATAAAATATTTTAAAAGAAACCAAAATTTCTAAATTCCAGTTTCCATTCCACTTCCTTATCCATTTCCATGACATCTTAACCAAACAGGAAGTTCCTTCCTGTTTCCTGCTATTGTGTATTTATGGACAGGAAACAGGACATGATGGAAGTGGGAACAGGGCTTGGAGCAGTGTCCAGGTCTCCAGCTCACGTTGGCCACTGTAGCCTGTTATTCCAAAAAACACATACACACACACACACTGCTATCCCCACAAAGCAGACATGCAGATCTTTCCACACAGAGATGCCAGAAACAGACATCCCCACTAGTAGCCGCTGGGTGATGTTTTGTAAAACAACACAGGATATGATAGAGTAAACCTTTTGAGTGGAAACTTGAAGATTGTGTTTGCATTGCCAGACCTGTGTAAACAGCTGAGAGCAGCTGCTATCTAAACAAACAACCCATTTAATAGTCTGATTCTTTGAGTGAAAGATATGCAGCTTCGTGGCATACCGGTGTAAGGCAGCAAACAGTTGCACTTGTATCCAGCCACATCATCGATGCAAGTGCCCTGGTTGAGGCAGGGGTTGGAGGCACATTCATTGATGTTAGTTTGGCAGTTAGGACCTACAGCAGTGGGATTAGAGAAGACACTTGGGTTAAATGTAGGTCAACAAGGCTCCCCACTCAATCTTGGAGCAAAGGTAAAGAAAAAGACAGGAAGGGTCGAAACTGACCTGTGAAACCGACTCTGCATGTGCAGTGGTATCCGCTGGTCATGTCCTTGCAGGTTCCTCCATTCATGCACGGGTTGGACTCACACTCATTGTTATTGATGTCGCAATTTTGGCCACTCCAGCCAGAGTCACAGGTACATTTGTAGCTTCAGTAGAAATTAAAAGACATGTCAGTGATATATATATATATATATATATGTTTTTGTTTGTTGTCCTCATCATGTGGTTTGCTGCTCACTCATCATAGAGTCTGGATCTGTGCTCACCCATTGAGAAGGTCCTGGCATCGACCATGTATGCAGGGGTTGCTGCCACATTCGTCCACCTGTGACAAACAGGTGGCGTCATTGTATCCCTCTGGGCAGAGGCAGGTGAAGCTGTTGATGCCATCGACACATGTGCCCCCGTTGTGACAGGGGTTGATGGCACAGTCATCAATGTTGATGTTGCACATTACTCCTGCAAGACAATGAAACAGGATTTAACCCATAAGAACCAATGGTGACGAGTGTGAAACAAACACTTTGAATGCTATGCAATCTTTCTCATAAAACTTTACGCTTGACCTTAACTTACAAAGTCCCGAAGCAAAAAACAGGTCCGGGTTCTTATGGGTTAAGAACAGTTTAGCAAATAGTCCTTTTGAGTGATCTGAAATTAGAAATGTCTATGCTGGCCATTATGGAGGCCAAACTTTAAATGAATCATCTTAACCAATATAAGATCACACTGAAAATACGTTGTAAAATATGTAATATGCTATAGGCAGAGGATTTTGGGTAATCCTCAGAGTAATGAAGGATTCACCACAGAGCTCACGCTGTTTGTTCATGAGAGATGACACTCTGCTTGCTTATCCTTTGTCATAAATGCAGATCCAGATACAGATGCTGAATAAATGGGCTGTTACTACAAACATGACTGCTCCAAAGCAATCATTTAAGAGAATAAGTGAGAAGACATCCCACTAAGGTCACACTTGCTGAGGTGGTCAGTGCAGCTTTTAAACAACAGTAAGAGACAAACTCCCTCAATATTCAAAAATAGAAGCTGTAGCAGCTCCAGTGTGTGCCAAGCCTGGCAGCCCCTGGAGGCCCTTTTACCTCACCTACATTGATTGAATGGGACCCTGTTGAATAGGCAGAAGGAGTGTTTCAGCTGAATCTGAGAGGGGGGATGCTGCCGGGAGATGGGGGAGGGCTGTAGTTACTTTCCATATTCAGACACACACACACACACACACACACACACACACACACACACACACCACCACCCCCCCATCCAGGAGAGCTAACCTCACCCAGGGCTGTTTACAGGGACAGAAGGCCAGACTCATTTCACACACGGCCGAGTAACAATTAACCCCCCCCCAGCCCCCACCACCAATCTCCAACCCGGCTCCCTCCTCCTATGCTCTTCATCAGTCAGAAGAGGAGGGCCCAACTGCCTGATCTTCAGTTACAATAGTCCTCTGTCCCTCTGTGCCTCAGTCCTGCCGTGCCCTCCACACTCACCCCGTCAGCACAAAAAGATGGAGGGAAGGGAAGAGGAGGAGGGGTGCACAGCAGCCTTCACACACACATACCCCCCTCACCCCCTATTTTAGTATAATCACATAGCCGCTACCAGTCAGAAACGGCTTTGTGAGACCTGACCTGCTTGGTCCACTTGTTGAAGTAAGCCGGTCAACAAAGTTCTGCATTGTAGTGTATTAAATCAAGTGTTAACTGGTTTGTCATAAAATAACACTAATAAACATCAGATGTGTGATTAAAGGCCAGTCTCTCTTTTCTTTAAAGTATCAGTTTACAGAGTCTTTGCTAGCTCAACGTCACAGTCTTTTCAGATGGGAAACAAAGTTAGTGCTTTGTGTGTGCTGTGTGCATGTATCAGGCTGGGGACTGTGCGGCCTTTCTCTACTTCTCCATCCCACACAGGCAATCTGACACCACTGTTCGACAGGGATGGACCCGCCAGCCACCTGTTCTACCTACCCCTCCCAAAGCTCAGGTAACCATCCCCCTGCACCTGTAAACTCCACCCAGTGCTCACCTGTGTAACCTGGCTCGCATGCACACTCATAGCCATTGATTTTGTCGATACACTTCCCATAATCACAGGGCTTGCTCTTACAGTCGTCTAGGTTCACTTCGCAGTTGAAACCTGTAGTTTGGAATATAAACAAAAGAATTTAAGAGGAAAATCCAGACATTCTGGCAAACATTTTGACTAGAAGAATGTCAGAGTTGTATTATAGCAATAGATAAAGGCTCACCTGCAGTGCCTTTAGGGCAAGAACAGATATAAGCATTCTCTCTGTCCTGGCAAGTGCCCCCGTTCTTACAAGGCTGGCTTAGACACTCGTTGATGTTGGTCTCACACAAGCGGCCAGTGTAGCCAGGGCGGCAGTAGCAGGTGAAAGAAGCCAGGCCATCCTTACAGGTGCCATAGTGGCACGGATTAGAGTAGCACTCGTTGATGTCAATCTCACAATGCTGCCCTGTGTATCCTGCAAGATGGGAGAACAGATATAACAAATCAAACTCTTTTTTAAATGAGGAAAAAAAGATGACATGATAAATTAGAAAAAACAGCAGTTTGGTGTACCTTCAGCACATTCACAAGTGTACTTGTTAGGTCCATCAGTACATTTGGCTCCATTCTTGCAAGGGGTGCTGGCACACTCATCAATATCCACTTGACACTGATTCCCTGAAAAACCTTGGAATGCAGTTTTAAAAACGGAGAATTAAACTTCTTTTTATATTAAGTAAAAAAATAATTTGTGTTCAAAATATTCCTGTGAAAATATAGTCCAAAAAAAACCAAATTTGCATCTAAAAAAAATGCTGCAGGACGCTGAAAGTCCTAACAAATCATTCCACAACACTCCCTTCATCCCCCCCTTTTTCAGCTCTTACTGTGCAGTGAAGTCTTTCTTTCAAACCACATCACAATGGTCCCCAGCTTACCAGCTATAAACCAATCCCTGCCCCCAATTTTGGCGCTAAGCTCTCACACAAAACTTTCCTGCCCGCCAAATATGCTAATGTTTATGCAGCCTGGTCTGTCCATAAATGCTTCAGGGACATCTCAGTGAAGTGAATCATTTACATCTAGTCTGTGAGCCGCACATACAATACTCATTGACAGATAGTTAATGATACACTCTTTTATAACCTCTTTTCTTTGCTCGTATTGTCGTCAAAGGAAGGGTCAAAATGAGACCCCAAATGATCTTAGAACATGTTTTTAACTCAGTTTTTGCCCCAGTAGTTTTCTCACCTTTAGGACACTCGCAGTGGTAGGAGTTGATTTTGTCAATGCACTTGCCATTGTTGAAACAAGGCTGGCTGGCACACTCGTCTGTGTTGATGTGGCAGAACACACCCTCATATCCTGAAATGAGAGTTATAAGTCAAATCACATTTTTTCTCACCATAGCTACTGACCAATGGCTTAATAATTTCTCAAATGGTTAAAAAAGTTCAGATGGAAAAATGTCATCTTCTTGAATTACAGACCAATGCTTTTACCTGGCATACAAATGCAGTGGAACCCTCCAATCTGATCCAGACAGGTGGCATCATTATGGCAAGGATTAGACATGCATTCATTGACATCCATCTCACAACGTGGCCCTTCATATCCCTGAAGGCACTTACACTGAAAGGAGCCCTTTGTGTTGAGGCAGCGACCACCGTGCTCACATGGATTGGCACCTAAAACGTTTAAGGTACAAGTTGCAATAAATCTTAGGTCATGTATGTTTGTTAAGTGCAAAACACTGAATTTGTAATTCAAACATGAAGAAACTGCTAACTTTATAACTTACCTAAAGCGCACTCATCAATATCCACATTGCAGGCTGATCCAGCATAACCTGGAGGACATGTGCATATTGCCTTGCCATTGACCGGGTTGGTGTCACAGTTGGAGCCCTTTTGGCATGGGTTGCTGATGCAGGCATCATGAAGATGGCACAACAAACCTATAGGCATGGATGTATAACATTTATTCTCATCATTATGACCGTAATCTATCTACATAGCAGTTCCAGAACGGCCACACATTAGTCGTACCTGTGCGCCCATGAGGACACTCGCAGAAGAATGACGCCACACGATCATGGCACGTAGCGCCATGGA
>VUQH01069570.1:4551-18909 GCA_015106775.1 Etroplus canarensis
GCTAAAAGGATTAAACCGACATGGATTATTCACGCATGAAATACTGGAAGCAAGGAGGTAGTGAGAGATAGAGCAAAAGAGAGCAACGAAGAGAGCACGCTTGAATATCTAAGAGAAACTGGGAATATAAATATGTATGTCTAGGAATATATAGTATGTGGTGGAGGCATTAAAGGGGAAATGGCAGGGAGACAGACAACGATGAGGAAGCAAGTTTGGGAAGTGGAGGGAGAGAGAAACGGAGAGAGGATGAGGAAGAGATTTAAGATGGATCTCGAGATTGAGAAATCTGCCAAGTGTAACGGAATGAGGAAGTAGAGATGGAGAGAGCTAGAAAAGGAAAGGAGAAGATGACGGATCGGGACATAAACTTAAACAGAGGGATGAGGTGGGAGATGCAGAGGAAAGCAGCACAGGCATAGGGGACAACAAGAGTGGGGAGAAATCAGATGAAAATAAAGAAGAAAGCATTGAGCAATGAGAGGGAGTCAAGACCAAAGATGAAGAAAGAAATAACCGAGCTGCAGACTGGAGTTGGAAGATGTTTTGATGGAGGAAGAAATGAGCACAGCTTTCAAGCCTATTTCAACTTTTTTCTTTTTGGTTCTGAACAGGCATTCATAAAGAACTGCAAAAGCAGGTTTAGCTCTATACATTGCAACTTACTGTTCTAGGAGCTGTAGTAGAACCACTAAAAATAAGCAGCAACATTCCAATATTACATTCCATTATACTGCTGTGAAAATGCTTCCATTTTAAAATTTTAAAACACAGAAAAACAAGTTTTTACGTCAAGAACAAATTCAACAAAAACACCACACTTTTGTGTCTGCCAAAGTGACACTTGTCACAGTTCGTACTGTGGACTCAAAAAGCAGAACACAGTAAAAGTTTTGCAGCTTTAATGAACAGAGTTTTCAGAGACGAGGCTTTCACAATGTGCAACAGTCTAGAATTGTAAAGCAAATCTCTGCAGGCAGCGAGGGTGTGTGGATTTCAAGATTCCTGAGCAGGTACGGCACACAGCATCCAAAGGTCGAAACAGTCTTGAATCTAGCTTTGCTTTTTCAGAGTTTGACAAGAGTGAGAGTGGGTCAGGCAGTACTCATGGGAGGGTCTAGGCAGGCACGTAAGGAGGGCACTGGATGAGGTAATAGAGAAGCAAGGTGATTTCTTGAATAAATTCAAAGGCAGAATAGAAATGTGCAAGATTTGATGCTTGGCCTAGTTTACGACACAGAAGAGTAGATAATGTTCTGGTGAGGAGTGGAGGAAAACACCCACCCAAAATACCCAGGGAAATGATGATAGTAAACAAGTGCGCCTGCCAGACTCCACCCAGCCACATCCATTCCTGAAAACTGAGCAGTTAGGGCTCACTCACATGCATACCACACACCAGACAGAAGAGGAGAAACAGAGCAGTAAGAGGGCAGGTCCACACCTGCAGGACTGGGGACCATGGCAACGCTGTGATCAGGACAGATTAAGAGCACTGATTTGTATTTGCTCCATTTGTTACAGTCTTGAAAAACTCGTGACCCAGCACCACACAGAACTTTCAATCAAATCTTTTATTCTGAGAGTTACTTGAATGGTGTTAAACACATTAAAATCTGTATTTTGTGCAAAAACTTCCCACTTATAAGCCTGGATGTCCAGTTTACTGAGTGTAATATAAGAAAAATATGAAACAGTTGTAAGTTATGGCATCAAATCCTATAGGGAATTTATTTGAGGTACTAAATGCCTTTTATTGGCAATGTGTGACCAGACTATACTGTAGCTTAAAAAAAGATCTACTCTGCCTCTAACAGCCTAATTTTTATGGATTGTCAGCTAAAATACAAAGGACGTGACATTTATTCTCACTCCTGAGTATTTTGCCTCAGTGCCTCTCTGCTGCTCTTCATTAAACCATCGGCGAGCTTCACTAGCTTGAAATGGAGTCCACTAAGTGGCCAGTTCCTCACACAGCACACAGTACAATACAAAGTCCACATGAGGACCAAAGAAAAACTGATGTCGCTTCAGACAGTATATTGCTTATGATAGCATTAGAGAGCCAGCAAACACAGGTAAGTCACCTAATTACTATGTTATCAAGTAATAGCTAACTAATATTATGCAGAAGAAAGACCGTTTTGTATAATTAAGTGTGTCCAGCCACAAGAATATGACCATTGTCAGGAAATCTATGGTCATCATACAGGGTCCTTCATTGCTGACACTCATCTCTTAGCTTTCCCCTGTCTAATATTAGCTAATGCTGCTGACTGTGGTTCATTTAACTTCTTAATGTCATTAATAACAATGATTTTCTTAATTTACTCTTAGCTTCTTTAAAGTAAGTCAAATGATATTCTGCACCAGTCAGCCACAACGTTAAAACCATCCACCTAGTGTGGTGGCCTATATGTTCTCATTCTACTGCCAAAAGAGCTCTGAGCTACTGGAGAATGGAAAACTATAATGAAACTATAATGAAAACACTGAAAACTATAATGAAGATCTGACACCCTCTACACAGCTTCTGGACAGGACTGAGGAGCATTCGTAGTGAGCGGCTCATCCCACTGTGATGAAGACTGAGCGCTTCTGTAGATCATTTGTTTCTACAGCCATCAGGACCTTTAATTCCCTTTAGGACTTCTTACCACCAATTCTGGGCTTGCGCATTTACTATGCTGGGCGATTTCAATACCATTAATATATTTACTTATTTAATTTTACTGTGTTTTGTAAAAATTTGCTGCATTTTTAGATCATCTGCTGCATTTTAAATTAATTCCTATAGCTTATCATATTTTATCAGATTATCTGCTGTATTTTTTTTCGCATTCCTGATGTTTCATCTGTCTTCTCTCTCCTATAGTCTATAGCTCTCTCTGCTCTCCTTTCTCTCTTTTCTCTCCCATCACTCCCAATTGGCCAAGGCAGATGGCTGCTCCTCCCTGAGCCTGTTTCTGCTGGAGGTCTCTTCCTGTTAAAAGGGAGTTTTTCCTTCCCACAGTTGTCAAGTGCTGCTCATAGGGGATCATCTGATTGTTGGGGTTTTCTCTCTAATACTGTAGGGTCTTTACCCTATAGTGTAAAGCGCTTTGAGGTGACTGTTGTTGTGAATTGGCACAATATAAATTAAATTGAATTGGCTTTTCCTGATATGTGTACGAGCTGCTCGACAACTAAATTTCGCCCATGGGGATAAATAAAATATCTGTTTAATCAAATTTACACACAGTAATCATCTAATGGGTCTTTATCCAAACTGCTCAAGATCTGTGTCATATTTGTTGTTTAATGGGCTCTTTTCCATTTTCGTTAGAATCACTACTTTAGATTATTGATCTAGATCCTAATGTTTATAAAATGACTGTTTGCACATGTCCCTCTGTCATCTATACATAAATACTGTCATTAGATTTGTTTTAGGCATATTGATGTCTAAAGGTAGGTTAGCGTCTCATAACCAGTTCTGCTGCCCTGGTTATGACTGTTTGCTAGCCTTTCTGTGACTTCTCGGTGGATTTTGATTCTTATAGTTTTTGCAATACAGCCATTAAAATGAAAGGAAACTTATCAGTTACTTTTTGCAATTCACACTTTACAATGACCCATGAATCGTGAGGGATTGTGAATAATATGAGCTTCCACATCATTGATGTTTTGGTTGAGGTGTGATAGGATGCATTTTCCTGCAGGATTAGGCTGCTGCTGGGCACTGTCATTGCTATGAGGGGCTTTCATTGTAATAATGTTTAGATTGTGCATAACAAAGTAGCATGCACATGAATGCCAAGACATTATCTTGGCCACTAAAGTGCTGGTTTCAGATCAGTGGACTTGTGCTCACATTTTACACAAATCCTGTGAATCTAATCTGACTGTAAATTCACAAAATGTCACATTTTCTTTTTTCTTTGTTCATATCCATTTTTTACTTCGGAGGCCTTACAACTCTAACTGCATTTCTGCCATTGTCAATTTTAAGTTCTGAATGTTACTGTAGTGTATTTCAGCAAACCCATTATCTCTGAAAATAATGTCCACATGAATTACTGTACCCAACTTTTCCCCTAATAATTTAAGTGTAATACAGATAGTGTGAAAGTGTAGGAAATGGACAGATGCTGTCATATAATTGCCAGTGAGAGTGGAGAGAGGACTTTCATTGCTGAGAAGGTCCATCAAAATACACAAAGCCCATAAAGTGCAAACAGGCATGGAAACACAGGGAACAGGCCCACACACTGATTTCCAGAAACACAGACTAACGCAACTAAAGAGACAGGGTTATAAATACACACAGACTAATGACAAACGAGCAACAGGAGGAAGAGGACCACAGGTGGCAACAATCAAGGGCAGGAAGCAAAAGTAGAAGATAAAACCTGTGGAACATAACTGGTTACCAAAGTAGAACAGGAAAAGAGAAACATAACTGAATACAGACATGAGAAATTATAACAAACTAACCGCAAGAAACACTAAGTCAAAATGTGAAAGAAGAGGGTACAACAAACTGAACATAGTGAAACAAGAGGAAGACTTAAAGAGAACCAGTAACAAACTAAACATAGGCAGGGACTAGAACTGAGGCTTAAACTAAGATTACAATAAATAAAGCATGAGAACTAAAGAACTCAGAAAACACAGTGTTCAGAACTGTGAATACAAAACCCATGATTACAACACCAAACAAGCACAAGGGCTCAAAGATATCATGTACAGAATATAAAAGAGAAGCTAGAATAGTAGAACCAAAACTAAAAGTACAAGAAACAAAATCCTAAATACATGATGAGAAAAGAAGAAAACTAATCATCTTAGAAACTAACAAAACTCAGTCCCACCACCACAAAACCCATTGACCATGACAGATTCAGGCCATTCCTTTGAACATTAGTCTTTCTTCCCTATCCCGTTTAAGAACTATTACCACAATCTTTCTCTAACTTGATCATTTATTGTTTTAAGGATTTCCGTTCGTCTACCCATTACAAACATTGTTACCACTACAGGAACTGATTTGTTTGCCAGATCTTTACCAAACTTTGTGTGGTTAATGCCTATGATGGGTAGAACATCTCATAAATTTATAAGATTGTGACGTCAAAAGACAAGGTTACCATAGATGTTGACTGGGCACCTAGATAATTACCAATGCCTGTATGGTTAATCACTAGGATAAGTACAGAATCGAGAATATTTTAGGGCTCACGAGGTGAAAGGTCATGATTATAGGGGGTGACCATGATAGAAGCCAACTGAACTTTTGGATCCTTGCCAGTGCTTGTTTGATTTATCACCACGACAGAAGAGAACCGTCTATTTGTCCATTACAAAATATTCCACTATGGGAGCTGACTTCTTTGCTGGATCTTTTCCAACCTTTGTGCGGTTAATACATATGAGGGGCAGAAAATCTGATCAGATTTACAAGAGTGTGAGGTCAAAGAGCAAAGGTCAAGGTCACACAGGGACATATTTAAAGTGAACAAATACCGGCTGAAATTTAGGAATTTAATTTTACAGTTGTTTAGCTGCCTTTTCCTTCTCATGCCCTAACCACTGCCTTTAAAAATGGCCTTACTTCAATATCAGCTCAGTCATTCTTGACATACGTGATAGGATTGAATGTCAGGGACTTTCCCAAACTTGACTGTTAAGTGAACCAGTAATACAGTATGTGACTTCTTCTGATATGAACTAAAATATGGTCTCTTTTTCCTAAAAAGACCCCCAAACAGCTGTTCATTAAAAAAGCAGCTGCTTTGTCTTGCCTTACAGACACTTTTTTAGCCCCTTTGACTTGAGTTTAAAGAACATAGCATTTTCTCCACCTGCATTTTTCCTCAGATTTGATCAGGGAACCTCTGTTCAAACACTCTTCAGCCACAATGCCTGTCAGCGGTATCAGTTTCTGCCTTGGTTGTGTGGCGACGCTGCCATCTGGGACTCCGAAGTGTGAGGAAAAACTGTATCAAATCAGCAGTGACTGGGTAAAAAAGGAGGGAAGAAAAGAAGAGAGATAGCAAAGAGGAGGGAAGGAATGGGCAGAAGGGAATGTATTGCTGCAAGGGAAGGGGTAAAATATGAAAAAGACCAGAAGGGTAAGAGAAGAAAGCCGGAAGAAATAAGTGAAGAGCACAAACAGATGGAGGGGATAGAGGATGGGCAAACATCAAAATGTCAAAAGATAAAGGCGAACAGGAAAAAAGTGAGGTAGGCGGATGGTGGTTTCAATAAAGGGAGGTGATGGCATCAGAGGACAATAGGTTAGGAGGGCAAATTGTGAGACACACACAAATGTCCCCAGAAAATCAGCAATGACACGGTCAAATATTTGGTGAGAACAGTCTGGGTTCGCCTTATGCTCTGTATATCACCAAATGGAGCCTTCTGGCTCAGCAACACTAGTGTATGAATGCAACAGTGAAATGCAGTTATGTGTCTGAGGATGCGATATTACACAATTGCATGACTGTAGTGAGGTGTATATGTGGATAGATCTGTCTGCGTGTGCGTAGGGTATGTGGACATTAGAGATTGCAGAGAGGGGCAGCTAATCTGTTTATGCAGTCATAGCTCATCCTGCTCCAAAACCCACAAATAAATATTTAAGGCTGTCTGGCTGCTGCTGCTGCTTTTCATGACTTGTATTAGAAAAAAAACACAAGCAGCAGCACGTTTTAAACTGGCTTTGTTCTCAAACATCACAGCAGATGTGACGTGATGTGCGTCTTTTTGTGTCTCTGTAGCTCTCACTGCACATGCAGTAGTTTCTCTGTGTGCATTTGTCTAAGTTAGTTTGAGCGCCTGTTTATGTGTGTGGCTGCTGTCTTTGTTTCAGTGTGTGTATTCTTGCATCTCTTTTCAAGGACAAAGTTTTAATTGAAGGATTATACTATTTTGAAAAGAAAGGATTTTCGAATTCTCAAAGACCCAGTTATAAATACCTAACATGAAGGTCAAGGTAAAAGGAAAGGATTGGGGGTCAGGTATGTATTTATGATGTAATAACAGCACTCCCTTTGTATGGAAGGAAACCAGCTGACATCAACTGACATATAAATTATGCTTCCGAACAGTTTCATAGAATAAGCAGCATTCTACCTATATAGACTAAAGTATTGGGCCACCTACATATTACATCTACATGAGATTTTATGACCCATCATTCTAAATTCATAGCCAGTAATATAGAGTTGACCTGCCCTTAGAAGCTATAACAGGCTACACTGTTCTGGGAAGGCTTTCTACAAGATTCTGGAGTGCATCTGTGCGAAGTTTTGTTCATTCGGCCAGAAGAGCATTTGTGAGGTCAGACACGGATCTTGGGCAAAAGGGCCTGGCTCACGATTTCTGTTCTAGTTGATGCCAAAGGTGTTCGATGAGGTTGAGGTCAGAGACCAAGCAAGCCTTTATGGACTTTGCTTTGTGCACTGAGGCACAGTCATGCTGGAACAGAAAAGAGCCAGACTATTCCCTCAAACCTGGAACTAAATATTTTTTTAAAGTGTCTTGGTAACCCCAGAACAACTACCCCATAGCACCATCCCTCATCCACCAATCCTTACAGTTGACACAATGCAGTCAGGCAGGTATAGCTCTCCTGAAATGACTGCCTGCTAGAAAAGCTTGATTGGAAACTCCACAGAACACATTTCCACTACTTCAGAGTCCAGTGACAGTGCTATTTTTTGCTATGTATATTGTGTCTGATTTTTACAAGGGCTTTAAAGTATACAATAAATGTCTCCGGACTTCACATTGATTATAAAAGCACGTCTGTTTGGATTTCCTTATCACAGAAACTTCACCAAACATGAAACAAAGTTAATTATTTATTGTTCTATGTCTGCACTTACACTGTGCGATCTTTTTGCTTTTTTGCATGCATATTTTTGTATTGATTTCTTTCTGCCTGGCTGTGTGTTCACACATACCGTGCCATACACTCGAGCGACATCCTGAAACGCTGTCTGTCTTACACATTTTCCATTATCACTGCATTTATCACAAACCTCTCCTCACTTCTCACAGTCATGGACTTCCTGTGTCTGTTTTATGAAAATAATGTACCAGCTACTTTCTGAGGGAATGATCATATCAAGGTTTGCAGGAAATAATGAAAAACAAAACAGTTTTTGCACATTCAGAAACTTCTTTTACGTGCAATATCTAAAATTAAAAAACAGAACTAGAACCCGTTCTATTTAGTGATGTATTCAATATTTGCAGAGAACCAATTTTCCACATATTAAAAAGAAATTATAACTTAGTAGTAATAGAATGAGCTGCTATTTTCATTTAAAGTCTTAGCAAAAAAAACCCCTAAGAATAGAGACTAATCAGTTCTACAAAATAGAAGACAGAGGTATATATTGGCCATTTATGTCATCCAATGATGAAATAGTAACTGGTTTGAATTAATATAGTACTTTTTAAACTTAGGTAGTTTCGAAAAAGTGCACGGTTACCTCCTTTTCACCAGTGCACTGGTGCTGGAGCCTGATCTGGAACCAATTCTCAACTGATTCAACGGTACACACACCCACACACACACACACACACACACCAAGGATGGCAGAGTTACTATCCAAGGTAAGGGATGCTGCTTTCTGTGATTGGAAGCAACTTTGGGTTCAGTGTCCAGCCCAGGGACACTTGACTGTGTTTAGAGAAACTGCCAACTATGCAGTTAGTGCACAACCTGCTCTATCACCTGACACCAGGGGATATGCCACTTAGCTGAGATTTTAGCAGCATAAATGCAATAGCCAGTCTGAAGGGAGCACTTCTTCCGAGCTGCTCTCGGCATGTTGACAGCGAGGAGAAAAGTGCCAAGGGGAGAAGAAGAAGCAGCCTGCATGGAAATGTGTATTTTTCTGAGAAAAGTATCAGTTGGATTTCGAGGGGTAAAGTCAGGACCCATTTCAGCATTCCAAGTTTAGCCAACATGCAGTCTAGCGTTATCAGATGTAGACACACTGAAGACACACAAGGTGCATGGTAATGTCAGGCTGAAAGGAGACCCATGACGAACTGAGAACAAAGACTTGCACATGATGACTTAGAAATCTGTATCGGCCTATAGTTTAGAGATTTTTCCAGTTTTAATTTTGCCTGTGTGTTTAGATTTAAACACTTACGTCAGGGTTAGGTGAGTGTTTGGCTGTGTATAACACATGCTGCATATTCTCTGCCTCTGCCAGTTAGATACTCGTTCCCCTTCATCTTCCGATCTGCTTTGGGATGGGTGTTGTGTGAAATTAATCATCTCAGTCAAACAGAGAAAAAGAGACTGAGCATCCCCACGCTGACAGGTCCATACTTCATTTTCCTTCCTAATTGGTAAGGTCACAACAACATGCTCCCCAGAGCCTTTGCGGGGATCAAAGAAATCTCTCTGAGTGCCATACTTTTTATACTTAAAACCTTTTATATGCATGTGTATATATTTAACACATTTCAAAGTTTATTGGTCATTATATGAACTATTAAAAAAAATATTTTGCATGATTAATAATTTGCAAATCAAATTAGTTCAAATAGTACACCCATTTTAACAAATTCATTAAGTGGCATGTATTTAGCATTTATTTGCATTTTAAGCCAGTTTCTTTTGATTTAGTTCCTAACCAAAATATTTCATTCCAGCTGTTGCTTGTCAGCATGAAATTATTTAATGAGTTGAAAATGATCTGCTCTGCTCATGTCATGTGAAAAAGATTTTAATGGGACTCTGAAGTCCTGGTACAACCCATGGCTCAATATCTTGTAAGACCAACTTTAGTGATAATAACTGGAAAAAATAATTTTCTGTATGACTTATGTGAATAACAATCATAAGTGAAAACACAGATGAAACTGAACCTAACAGAAGGATCATAACACAGGAGGACAAGGCAGAAGAGACACAGAGGAAAACAAAACAATACTCTAAACACAGACAAGTTAGAATTAAAATATAACAAGAACTGAGGCTCAAAATACTGATACTGTAAATGATAATAAGCAAAACAAAATAAACTCTGAAACCATCATTAAAATGCTAGAAGTCAAAAGTCTAGCACAAAATCCATACAGTGACGTCCACTCCTGGGAAGATTATGGCATTGTGTTAACACATACCCAGCTGCTCCAGACAAGCAAAATACCAGAGCTTCTGCTCTTATAGAGGCGGTCAGAGTTACTGACGATCAATTACTCAAGTACCTTTGATTAGCAACATCTGGCTGCTATTTCTCCACTTAATTGCTATGGAAGAAGTAAGGGATACTTAGTTTTTTACAGGACTTCTTAGAGTCCTAAAAAAACTTCATTTTCACATGACATGAAACATATGACAAAAACAAGCATACAGTATGTGATTTTTCAGAATATACCAATCAAACTTTTCACACGCACTTTAACAAATGTTGATACAGTATATAGCACACAATCAGGTCCAAAAACTTTGGGACCATGTGTCCCATTTTTTTCAACCAGGAAAACGTCTGACAGTTTGAGATCTTAAACACAAATTTACATGATTTTAATCAACTCATGAGAGGTTTTTTCTACTGACTAGACCATAAATCAGTGGTCACTTGTTCAAAATATCAATGCCTCATCCAAAAATTGCTTACCTTCAGAGAAAAATGAAAAGTAATATAAGATAGATAAGACTTTATTTATCCCATGAATGAGAAATTCAGTAGGTGGCCATGGACTGCAGTACACGGCACTTTAAAGGGGTGCCCACAGAGGAAGCGACTTTGTGCCTTACAGTGTCCCTGACAGCAGATATTCCAGGCTCGGTAGCCCTGTGTCAATCAGTGTTATCCTTTGCTTTTTATTGGTAGAAAGGTTTAACTCGAGACCTACCCACTTTGTGTCACCTGCAGTTACTTCACCTGTTGTTGTTTAAAGTCATCTAATGTCACTGACTTTCTCTGGTCTTTGGTCACCAGCTTGCCCTGATCTGCTTCCTCTGTGGATGCCCATTAACACGTTATTATTATTATTATTCATTATTATGAACAATAATAATACTAATAACACACTTTTTGAAATGTGAATTAGTTGTATACAAAGCCCAGACTGAGAGACCAAAATTGAACATACATACATACATACATACATACATACATATCTCAGCTCACCTAAGAATTTTAGTGATGAATTGGAGCTTGAGATTTATAACTGTCATGGTTTTGAGTTCTGTATATGGTCGTGCATGGTTTTGAGTTCTCTGTTGTTATCTTTTGTTAAATATTTCTTTGGTTTAGTTTTGGATATGTCTCCCTGTCTGTGTTTTCCTGTCCTTCGTCCAGTTCGTGCTCTTGTCATGTTCTGTATGTATTCTGTTTCCTGTTTTACTTTGAAACCTGTTTAGGCTCGTACATTATGTTGAGTTTTACTTCCTCCTCTTGATTGTTGCCACTTGTGCTCCTCTCCCTCCTACCTCTCGTTTGCTCGTTAGTCTGTGTGCATTTATACTCTGTGTCACGTCCTCGATGTTATTTGGTGTTATCCCAGCCTGGAGAGTCAGTTTTGTTCTTGTCTGTTCTTTGTGAATTTATGTTTTGGACTTTACTCCTGTTGGTGAGCTGGCTTAATAAAGCCCTTTAAGTTTACCAGTCTGTCTCTGCGTCTGCATTCCGGGTCCACACTCCTACTCACTCAATGAATAACATGACAATAACAGTTAAAGGGTGGATCAGGAGGTAGAGTGGGTTGCCTTATAATCCAAAGGTTGGTAGTTTGTTCCTCAACTTCTCCAGTCCACATACCCAAACATCCTTAGGCAAGGTGCTGAACCCCGAGTTGCATCAATCCAAGTAAGAGTGTGTGTAATAGTTAAATGTGCTTAAAGGCATACAATAAAGCGATGTGTGAGTGAAGCTTACCATTTTCAAGAGGGAAAGATAACACAGTATATCAAACTCCCAGTGAAATTATTCAGGTCTTCGAGGTGTTTTGTTCACACTGGAGTTGGGCAGTGGAAGCCTGACCAAGGAAAAGTAACACTTCATTTTTCAGACATGTTATAGCCTCTGATTAACATATTAATGGGAAACGATTCAACTACAGGCCCCTGACCTCGTAAGCACTGAATATTTTTAGGGCATTTGGTGCATATTGTAATGAAACCATATGGGAGGCATACAAAAAATAATATTCAACTTTTAGAAATTTTAATTTTCACTATATATGTTGAGTTGATATTTTCTATTCAATGTTATGTTAAAATTGAAATTAATGCAAGATATAGGTATGCTCCTCAGTGGTTTCAGGACAGAAAAAATGATCTGCCTTCATCTTAATACTTTTCTGGCTTCTATAACTATACCTTGCAGACACAAAAACACAGTTCTGCTGAATCCACGATGTTAAGAATCCTTTTACAACCCAGTGGTGGAGCTTCATGAAACATCATGCCAGTTGATGAAAATTAGTATGTATTTCAAGGATTTTCAAATTGGCAGAACTTGCCAATTGAGCTGATTGTGGCTTACTCTCATATTGACTGAAACAGAGAGTGATGCCACACTGCATCTGGGCCAACAGTCTGTTCAGACTCTTTCTTGAAGCCTGCAGTGGGTTATAAACTGTCTGTTCCAAAACCAAAACACCCTCAGCAGCTCACAGGATCCCATTTAGTTTGAAATGCCTCTAAATACCCTTCAGACAGCCATCCTCATCAATCTGATGCCATAATCCATCATTATGAATGCAGAGTGGGAGGCTTTAGCTCAGCAAAATAGCTTCTTTTGTTTCCTGATGAAAAATGACTCGATGGTTTTGACTTTCCTACAGCAGATGAGTGATGGTTTGGATCCAAGAACAAAGCACAAGGAACAGTACTGCTCATTTTTTAACTGGTAGACTTGAGACAAACTAGCGGACTTCTTGATGGGCGGCTAGCCTCTTCACTTGTTCATAGATTCATGTTGTAAAGATTTTAGCTGGTGGTTTTGTGGGATAGGCTACATCTCTTGCCAGTACTTTTCATTCTGTAATTAACCAGATGGGACAAAAGTTTTAAATTAAAAAAAAAGATTTCTTCCAGTTAAGTAGAAGTTGAGAAAAACATAGTTAAAATTCACTCTACTGTGCATAAAAGACTCTGCCTCAAGGTGCAGCCTGTTGAAATAAACTTAGAATCATATACTTTTGCTTTGTGTCTCCAAAGTGCAAGGGTTTACGTATTTGTACTGAAAGCAAAAGGTCCCTAATTTGATTCCAGGTGGGAACACAAGCCCTTCTCAAAATGGAGGCTTGTGTCAGGAAGGGCATCTGGTGTAAACATCTGATTCAGATTAATCTGCTTTGATGATCTCTCAGGGGGGTACAAGGGAATATCTGAAGGTAAATTTACACTTCTGCTTGTTGTGGGAGAGTTCCTGAAATAGTTTCAACTAATCATTCATTTCTGTATGCTTGTTAAAAAACAGACTCTATGCAGTCCTGTGAAAAACTAAGTACACCCTTACTGCATCCAGAGTTAAAAGGGTTAGGAGCAGCCAGGTGTTGGTAACCAAATGCACTTAATTAACTGGTCATCTGACCACATCTATAATCATGGTAATTTTGGCAGTTTGCTACTCTGGAGCATTCAGGTGTGCATAAAAAAACAATGCCACAACATTCCCAGAGGCCTGTACCACAAAGCAGTTTCAGTATACCCAGGATCTTGCTCCATTATCTGGCTTTATTTAACCTAACAATAGTGATTTCTATAAGCGGTCGCATGGAGGTGGTTATCAACTTGATAAGTTAACAAAAAGGTTTAACATAGAGGTTCACTAAAGACTGAAAGTAAAACCTGAATTCTAGAAAAGTTGGGACGTTCTTTAAACCTGAACAAAATGAAAACTAAAAGACATTTAAATCACATGAGCCAAAATTTTATTCATAACAGAACAGTTCAAACTGGGAAATTGTACACCTTCATCCAATAAATTAGTTCATTTTGAATTTGATGCCTGTTACAGGTCCTAAAAAAGTTGGCATGGGGCAACAAATGGCTGAAAAAGCAAGAAAGTTAAAGTTTTGGCTGGGAGAACATCTAGCAAGTAATTAAGTTAATTGATATCAGGTCTGTAACATGATTAGCTATAAAAGGGATGTCTTAGAGAGGCAGTCTCTCAGAAGTAAAGATGGGCAGAGGCTCTCCAATCCGTGAAAGAGTGCGTAAAAAGATTGTGGAATACTTCAAAAACAATGTTCCTCAACATCAAACTACAAAGGCTTTGCAACTCTCATCAACAGTGCATAACGTCATCAAAAGATTCAGAGAAACTGGAGATGTCTGCACAAGGGACAAGGAAAAAAAACTTTATTAGATGCCTGTGGTCTTCAGGCACT
>VUQH01069571.1:0-14589 GCA_015106775.1 Etroplus canarensis
AGAAATGCCCAGCATAAGAAGCCCCCCAGCAGCCTAAACCTATTGCAGCATAACTAAGCCCTAACTATAAGCTTTATGAAAAAGGAAAGTTTGAAGCTTAAAAGTAGAGAGGGTGTCTGTCTCCTGAAGACAAACTGGGAGCTGGTTCCACAGGAGAGGGGCCTGATAGCTGAAGGCTCTGCCTCCCATTCTACTTTTAAAAACTTTAGGAACCACAAGTAGATCTGCACTCTGAGAGAGAAGAGCTCTAATGGGAACATATGGTACAATGAGGTCTTTAAGATAGGATGGGGCCTGATTGTTTAAGACTTTGTTAGCATGTGACAATTGAATGATATTGTCAGTGCTACAGTGAATTAAATAACAAACATGGCTGAACAATAGATGTTCTAATCAGAATCTCGGTAATGTAGTAGCTGACTGGGCTCACAATCCATCAGAATTTGCAGGTTATCATTTAAAGTAAAAACAGAAATGTAAACATTTTCTTGTCATTAAGTGGTTGTCTTGCACAAACTTATTAAAATTAAAATCCCCTAAGAAGTAAATGAGGCTCATAGTCATTTTCCAGGACAAATTAACCTTGTTCACCAAAAAATGAAAGTGTTTGGGTTCAGGAGTACTATGACTCTATGGTCAGTAGTGACCATAAAAAATATAAAAGCATGCAAACATCTCTCCATATCATAGCATTAACCATATTAATTATGTTGTGGTAGTGTTAAGAAAGCCCCAACCATTTCTTCCTAATGTGGAAGGTGGTCATGACCAAAAAGATCATAATCACCACCATCTGACTGGATACAAGTTATATGCAACATGCGTGCTAAAATGATATTTCATGTAAAAGAAGAGAACCATCACAATAGCAATGGTAAATGTAGGAAGACTGAATACAGGGATAGCAAGAGAATGTTGTTGCGATTGGAAATTCACAAGCCTTTCTAGAACATCAAACAAATTAAGCCACTGCTTACTTGATATAATTAAATGAAAGTGCAGTTAAAAGAAGAAGCAAGAAGCACCAAGTTAGAACTAATATTAACATCAAAATTCTGATTCTGAAATTAAGTGGATCAATGATAATTAATTTAGGTTAAAGAAAACTGTTAGACCACCATGAATAGATGACCAAGTTTTGTTGCTGTTCTTCAAAAATGTTAAAGGTAGATCTTCAAAAGTAATTGGACTATGTTGTCAATAACTGTATATAAAAGTAGTTACTAGGATGCGTAACATTTGCATTAAGAAAAAAATTCTCTCCTATTGCTGCTGCAACACAGCGTGCAACAATTATTGAAACTGCTCAGTAATCTGGGGGTACTGCAGGAAAATCATTGTCAGAGTTCGATACCCTGAGAAGTGAAGCAGGCATATTGCACTGTGGATAAAGTCTCAACTGGCAAAGCCAGGAGCAGATGTTAGACAGGGACCCTTATCTACCACTGATGTGCATCCTGATGTCATGTCTGCCGGCTGCTTCCAGGTGAGGTCTACAGCTGCAGGCAGAGGTAGGAACAGGTCCAGGAGGCATCAGCGTCACACATGAACACCCGCTTACTCCTATACTGCTAGTGTGACTGAACATCCTATTATCCCAAACATCCTTTTGTAGAATACACCTGTACTTAAAAAAAATGAAAAAAGTTTAACTGTGGTATGTTTAAAGTTAATATACTTTCCTCATCATTTCCAAGTTGCATTTTCCTCCTGCATCATCTCTTAAATCATTAAAAATTATGGTTAGGTAACAGTAAAAATCTGAATTGTTAAAAGAGATCCATTTTCAAACTCAGCTGAAAACAGTGCCACGTCCGTACAATAACAACATTAATAAAAGGCAGAGTCCTCCTGACAAAATCTACATAAACCACACTTCTCATTGTCCCATTTTTAAAGCAT
The DNA here is from genome assembly GCA_015106775.1 of Etroplus canarensis. Lineage (NCBI taxonomy): Eukaryota > Metazoa > Chordata > Actinopteri > Cichliformes > Cichlidae > Etroplus > Etroplus canarensis. Next base: position 1,903 of record VUQH01069571.1, read on the forward strand.
TTCCCTAGTAGGAAACCATCTGTAAATTAGTTTTAAAATTATAATTGAGCCCTCCAATGTAGTCATAAAAATGCATGAGAGGAAAAAAAACTTTAATACATTTGTCTAATACAAATTCTCCCATTTTAGACTGAATAACTACCAGTGCAGATTTTATTAACATGTGAATATAACTGATATATTTTCTTATTTATATGTGTTTCCTTGCAATTCCATTCTTTATGTAAGGACAGCATTTACTTTGAGAATGATAATTTATTTTTGCAAATGCTGAAAAGTAAATTATATGGGTAAAAATGTCTTGGAACTGATTTTATGATCCTCTAAACAAGTGATTATTTCTCCATTACAGTTAGCTTGATCATGTACACAGAGAATTCCTTCAAAAAATATAGTTTCACTGAACAAGAGCATAGCCTTATATAACAATATGTCATCATAATGTTGTATTATGATGATTCGTTTTGCATTTCTTAATAAGATGCTGTTGACATTGTTACTGAAAGCAGATGATTATAATCTCTTCCAAAAAAGAGAGATTTCACTATAATATTAAATGAGTTACATAAATATATTCCACGTTTCAGGAGCCAGTTTGGCCAACTGGGTACTAGACCGCTGGATGACGTTCCCCCGAAGCTGCATAGATTTCCTGCGCGCTACATAGACTTGCTGTGCACGGAGGATGCGAGAGCAGCGCGCAGCTTAGTGGGAATGTTGCCGCTAAGGTCTCTGCCTTTGACTGCCACCCAATCCACACTGCACAGGACCCCCATGACCCCTCCTGCGGGTGGTGAACCCACTGGAGGGCGGACCCATGTGGCTCCCTCGGGCTGAACCCGGCCTGGTTCCATGGGCGAAAACCGGGCCACCAGGTTCTTGCCGTTGAGCCCTTCCTCCAGGCCTGGTTCCAGGGCGAGAACATGGAATCCTCTTTTATTTCATTGTCATTGAGATCCATTTGGATTGCTCTTCACCCAGGACCTGTTTGCCTTGGGAGACCCTACCAGGGGCCAACTGCCCTCGAGAACTCACAAACCCCACCACCATGATAAGCTGGCGATCCATGGAGGGGAGTGGAGGAGTTCAAGTATCACTGGGTCTTACTCACTAATGAAAGAAGAATGGAGCGGCAGATTGACGGACGGATCGGGTCAGCGTCTGCACTGATGTCGTACCAGTCTGTTGTGGTAAAGAGGGAGCTCAGCTCCAAGGCAAAGCTGTCGATTTACCAGTCTATCACCATTCCCACCCTCACCTATGGTCACGAACTTTGGGTAATGACTGAAAAAATGAGATGGCAAATACAAGTGGCTACGATGAGGTTTCTCGGCAGGATTGCTGGACTCAACCTGGAGATAGGATGAGCAACTCACTCATACGAGAGAGGCTTAGAGTAGAGTTGCTGCTCCTCCCACTCCACCCAGTGCAAACACCTCTGGTCTTCTGGATCAAGCTCAGCCTCTCCCCTCTGGGATCAAACCCTTACCACCAGCTCCCCAGAGGTGCTGAAGCCTTTGCCCCACCAAGACTTGCACTATCGTTCACACACCCTGTAAATGAACTGTCTAAATCCTCCATTCTGTCTGTCCACTCTTGGGTCCACAATCATCCATTCTGACACAGCCAAAAGAAGAAGACTGTAATTCCAAGTTCTAAGGGCATTTTTTCATTGTCAAAGAATATGAATATTCGTAAAATAAAGATTTTATTCCTTAGGAAAAGAGAAATTGTTTAACATTGGAGGATTGTTTAACATTGGCACAAGTACGCCATCTTTGACTGCTCTTGTTGTATTTGTAGTGTGCACAGAGGGCTGTTGGTCAGAATGGCAGTAGCATGCTGGCTTACATTTTGCAGATGCTTCTGGATACATTAGAACATCTTGGTGTTTTGACCAATTGTTTTCTTAGAAAGTACCTCATTGTTTACAATGCATGCATAATGCCCAGTTTCAAACAGACACATGTTGCTCTTGAACAGTGATGTGAGACTCTAAACGCTCAGGTTTCAGTAAGTAGTTAGTAAGTTTAGTAAGAATTCATGAAAGAGAGCCTCTTTTTTTTATTCGCTCATTCCTCCTCCTCTTACCAAAAAACAGAACAGTGTTATCTTTGCAGGTGTACTTGTACCTGGATTACAAAGTGTGTGAAGCCATGTTGTCTGTTGGCAGACAAACAACAGGTAAACAAAGGAATCCAGAGTGACTGTTATTGCAATTTTGTCAGAGATATGTTTTGCCATTTTTTCACCTTTATTACTGCAGTGCTGCACACACCTATCTCCCTCAGTGTCACCTTGCCTCCCGCTGTGTGTGTGTGTGTGTGTGTGTGTGTGTGTGTGTGTGTGTGTGTGTGTCAGGTTGCATTTTTTTTTCCTTGTTGAAGTAAGACTGCAGGTAGATGTTACGCAAGATTTGAGAAGATTCACTTTAATATATTCTGTTCTTTTAACAGGAGGAAAGGGGGAGAACCATGGTTTTCATAAGGAAAAAAGTGGCTTGTGAATGATGAAAGACGAATAGTCACTTTCTGAAATACAGTCTTTAAAGGTGAGGACTGCACTCTCTGTGGGTTGCTGAACTGTATCTTTATGAGTCAATTGCATGTGATGAGGGCACCTGAGTTTTGACCAATACAAACCACAGCTGTAGCGCATTTAAAATGAGAAGTCAGGAGGAGCATGCCAACTCAGGTTTAACCTTTGCCTATTCAACTAATATTTTAGATCAAAGTACTAAGAAAAAATACTCTTAAATATGCACATATAAAAAAGATTGTTTCACATTTTCAGGATTGCTCCACACTCATTTATCTGTCAATTAACGACCACTTTCTGGGCTTTCTTGACATGTTTGCTCCATTTTGTGAGCTGCTACATCTTGCAACAGCTCTGTTTTCTCACACCTTTACAATACACTTGGGGGGGGCAGTCTTTTTGTTGATGCCTGACGCAGTCAGTTTTCTTTTTCACAAGACAACCTTGTCTGATTTTATTGTCAGACTAGGTCTGCCAGACTTTCTAGTATCTAGATGCTTTCTGATAGTGTAACCCACAGAACTCAAAGGCAATTTAACTTTTTCTCACTCTTTCATCCTCAGAGTAATAAAAGCTTGCCTTTTGTCTGTCAAAAGCTGGCATTCATCTCCTCCATGACTGTTTAGAAGCTTCAGACTTTGATCTTAAGGACCAAATGAGCTTTTCAATTTTCTATTTAAACACATATAGTCAAGAATGACTTACGCACATTTTCTATGAAAGAGAAAGGAATAATTTTGTGATAAAATAATTTTTTAGCACTGGATACTCATGTTCTTTGGGCGCTCAGGCAGCACTGTATTACAAACAGGCATGACTCTGTCATGGAAATCACTGCATGGGCTCAGGAACACTTCCAGAAACCCCTGTCTGTGAACACAGTGGGCCGTGCCATCCACACATGCAGGTTAAAGCTCTATCATGCAAAGGAGAAGCCATATGTGAACATGATCCTGAAACAGCAACATATTCTTGTGACCAAAGCTTATTTAAAAAGGACTAAAGCAAAATGGAAAAACTGTTTTGTGAATTTCTCTTAGGAAATCATGGATGGTGCATCCTCCAGACTAAAGAGGAGAGGGACTCCCTTCAAAAGCTGACATCCCTGATGGTATGGAGCACATTAGGGCCTATAGTACCGGCAACGTGCACATCTGGAAAGGCAACATCAGTGCTGAAAGGTATATACAGGTTTTATAGTAACATACGCTCCCCTCTAGATGGCATCTTTTTCAGGGAAGGCCTTGCATATTTCCTCGAGATAATGCTAAACTGCATACTGCAGCTATTACAGCAGCACGGCTATATAGTAGAGCAGTCCGGGTGCCGGACTGGCCTGTCTGCAGTCCAGACCTTTCAACAGCTGAACACATCTGGCACATCAGGAAATGCAAAATAGGACAAAGAAGACCTAGGGCTGTTGAGGAACTGGAATCGTGTATCAGTTGAAGGAGGGGACGCCACACACTGGGAAACATGGCTCTGCCCCAACTTTTTTGAGATGTGTTGCACCTTCAAATTCAAGATGAGCTAGTATCTTTCATAGAACAGTAAAATGTCTCATTTTCAACATGTGATGTGTTTTCTATGTTCTTTGGTTTGTGAGATTGCATTGTGTGTGTGTTTTAATGGAAAAATCGTTTTGGAACTGAGGTTGTAAATTTGCACATCGAACAGACAGACAAAGGAAAAGTTGAAAATGGAAATGCAGTCTTTTAAAAAGGCCATGTATTAGTGAATGTGTTTTCTTTCAACCATAGCTAATGATTTACCTTAACTGGGACATGCTGTCCTCACAAAACGGCATTTCATAGTCATACACTGTATATCTAAAAAAATCTATATTGGACTCTCTTCTAAAATATTTTCCAAAGCTGTAATGTAACATTACTTATGCCAATGCTATTGACAGGCAGAGTACAGTAATTATTTGCACAAGTGCACCAATAAAAGGTCAGGAAATATAATAATTTAACATAGAACCAGGGCTGTAATTTCCTGATGACAGCCTTTTGTGTAGATTTCAGCTAGGTTTTTAAACTACGTCCCTGTGAAAATGCCAGAGGAGCATTTCAAAAGGCGTGCTCTCTCTTTGTCTCTCTCACGCTCACGCTGACGTCAACACTGAGACCTGCTCTTTTGGGTCAGGGGCAGGCTTTGAATCCATTCTCACATAAGCTGTGATGGAAATAAAATGAAATGTCTGAGGAGCGAGTGTAGCTCCTGGCCAGATAAAGCAAGTCCCTATTTCTCCAACAGTGATATAAGTGCATTTAGAAGTATTGAGGATAAAGGTTATCAACAAATCCTCCTACACCACAGAAAGATGACAGTCTATCCTTCCTTTAAAAAAAGAAATCACTGTTACCTGATATCCCATATTCCTTTAAAGAGAGTTTAGCGGTGAATGTATATGAGGATTTTTTTTTTTTCCAATTTGAAGCAAAAGAGTAAAGAAACAGTGCTCAGAGGAACAGTCAAAGCAAAGGCAAAAAAGAGACTTCATTTCAGTTGTCTATATTGTATACTGTCAATTTGCAAACCTTTTTATGCTGACAGTTTCATCTTGACTTGTGATAGGAGTCTAAATTCAAGAGGTGTGTTTCTAAGCCATCAGGTTGTGCACACTTCCAGATGAATGAACTATTCAAAACCTCACATGTGTCAAACCATTCTCTGACCTAAATTGTCTGCGTATCAAATTCATTTCACGACTGAAAGGAAGACAGGAAAACTCTTAGACTTTAGCTAGAATCAAAATCTTTAATGAAAGACAGGAAAGCAGTACATCTTCATATCAAGTGATGCCAATTGAATATTTTGCATTCATTTACTACATTATTACAGCTCAAAATGACTCCTCCCAAAATATATTGCATTTACTGTATATCTTACACTTAGACCCAGTTTCCATAAATTCATATTAAAGTATTTCACTAAATTTAGTTTGCAACTAGTTTAGTGCCAGCTCATAAATCATGCAAATTGTATGAAGTAAAGCTGACAGTAAGGACACTGAGACTGTGGTGGTCTGCATTTGATGATGTAGATGTTGTGTAGTAGAAGCTTCTAATAATAACTGAGATGAATGTCATCTAACCAAACTCTTTACTTGTCAAAATGCTGCAGCTGACAAGCAGCAAAGAAATAATACATTTCTTACTCTTCACCGAAACAGTCATCACATCAGAAAAATGGCAACAACAACAGCAGGATTACTTCCTGAATTTCAAAACAAAGCAGTTCCTGTCAACTCCCTTCACAATACCGCTAAATGAGTACCATTAGCACGTTAACATCTTTCCGATTTAGCATTTCTTATTACCAGCATGACTAAATGAGCATGATAATGTGCACAACTGTTTAAAGCAAAGAAACAACAACAAACAAAAAAAAAGTCACAACAGTGGATGACATGAGGGGGCTAAATATACCAGGAATGGAATGTAGACCACTGTACCACAGTCACCTCACAAATAAATACAGTGTATCCAATTTAAACCCTGAGGTCAAACCTGGTCGCAGTACAAAAAAAACGAACTCTACACAGATAGGTGTTGACATGTCCGCGCACAACAGATGTCGGGTCAGAATGTCTCTTAGATGAGCTTAATGCAATCAAGCATCATTTAATTCTTGTTAGTGGCTGTGAACAGACAGCCTCACATTGTCTTCACCATACAACAAACAGAACAGGTTCCCAAAATACTAGTCTGTGTAAGTGGAGAACTTAAAACATCACATGCTACAATCATCACCTCACCATCTGCAGTGTCAGTGACAAAGTAAAGGATAAGAAAAAGGCATCAGATTGTGGATTTATGTCCTGTGGAACCAGCTCCAGTTTGTATTCAGGAGACAGACACCCTCTCTACATTTAAGATCAGGCTTCAAACTTTCCTTTTTCATAAAGCTTATAGTTAGGGCTTAGTGCCCCCCCCGAGCCTGGTTCTGTTGGAGGTCTCTTCCTGTTAAAAGGGAGTTCTTCCTTCCCACAGTCACCAAGTGCTGCTTACTGGATTGGATTGGATTGGATTACTTTATTGTCATTTCAACTACATATAAATACACAATGAAACGAAATAGCGTTCCCCCAGGATCCGGTGCCCCATACAAGCGTTAATGCAGGCTGGCCAGGGCCGGCCTCCGGCCCAGTACAAAACCCCGTCCGCGATGTCCTCTTCCCCGGCCACCAGCATCAGGCGATGCCGAGGACCGAAGGCCCGGTCCACACAGCAAGCCGAGATCGGAGCCCTCAGAAACCGCCCAGCCACAGCATCAGCCCTGCGACGATACTCCCCCCGGAACCCAAAAACTTTGATTTCCCGGACACTGCCCGGCAGGTCATGAAAAACAATGTACTGCCGCCGTGCCGCCATCTTGGCCTAGAAGTTTAAATAAAACTTTACCTCGACATTCTCGACAATTCTATGCTGCCAACTTTGTGGGAACAGTTTGGGGAAGGCCCTTTTCTTTTCCAGCATGACTGTGCCCCGGGGCACAAAGCAAAGTCCATCAAGTCATGGTTGAAAGAGTCTGATATGGAAGAGCTTGACTTGCCTACACTGAGCCCTGACCTCAACCCCAACCAGCACCTTTGGGATGAACTAGAAAAAATACTGGGAGCCAGTCCCTCTCATCCAACATCAGCGTCTGATCTCACAAATGCTCTTCTGGACGAATGGGCAAAAAAATCCAGCAGATAGACTCCAAGATCTTTTAGAAAGCCTTTCCATAAGAGTAGATGCTGTTACAGCTGCAGTGGATTTAGAATGGGATGTTATAAACGCTCCTGTAGGTGTAATGTGTAGGTTACCCCATACTTTGTCCACATAGCGTATGCTCCTAGTTGCTTTGTGGAATAAATCTCTTGCCCTTATATCAACTGTGTAACTGTGTAACACAGTATATCTGTGATCCATGGTATATGGATAAAACACAACTCTATGCAGACACAGCTTTAGAGACAGGCTGACTACATGAGATATCCAGGCTGAAAACTGCTGTAACGTTCTGTTGTGGATTGGCACTATGTTTTGTGTCTGACCTCTTCCTTTGAGTGTTTCAGGCACAGAAGGAAGCTGCTTAGACGCGAAGAGGAAATGCACACAGTATGTGCTGTCTGCCTGTTCTGCAGTACTTTAATCAGCCTGGGCAGAGTGATGTCATCACGCCACCAGCAAAATTGTTAACTGCAGACTAACCACAGAATCCTGCTACCTTTGCAAAAGAAGACATAGAGGGCGGTGGACCGTTTTTCAAAATGTAAAAATGTATTATTTTGCATCTGTAACAAGGACAAGAGCTTTTAGTGCACAGTACTGAAATAAACTGTTTCATAATCACATTGAGGAGAACAACAGTTTTTACCCAGATAAAGGGGGATCTGGACCCTGTATCCTCCATAGTTTCATATTTACACTGATATGATGGCACAATTTTGAGGAGGACCAATCAAATTTGTCACCTTTTTCTCACAGTAACATAAATAAGCTTGCTCCAGTTGTTCGTAGAGACTTGACAAATGGTACTATTACAAGGAGAAGGCGAGAAAGCATCTACAGACCACATCACTGCCCGTCTTTGTTGAATGTTTCCCTCCCCCACCCAAACCGGTTGGGGCAGCTCACTGTGTTACTTTTGCCAGTGTGAGTCATTGCTCTCGTGCAGGGTAGTCTGTTCATGTTGGGGTCGGAATAAAAAATAAGAGCACTTACTGTGTCTGCTTGGCTTGGTGGTTTGGAGCTGGAGCACCAGTTAAAAAAACAGAAAGTGACTGTTTGTAAGGAAAGCCAACCATCATCTTACCGCTCTGTGATGTTGCTGGAACCTCAGCCTGGATACTTGTTGGCCAGGTTTCCATTGTGCACTCTTTCACCTGCTCATTTCAGAAGAGGAAAAACAAATCACACAAAAATCCCTGAAAAGTATTTTAAGTGTTAAAGCTTCTTCCTGCATCCCCATCAGGTATAACATTTGGAAAAAAACAGGAAAGAGCACATCTCTCTGGTGAGGTAACATTTACTTCGCAGTGGAGCTGAAATGAAACCTAAGAAGTTACTTCCCTTTCATCTCACCAGCTGCTGTTTGCCTTAGATCACGTGATATGGCAGGAAGTAATTTTGCTTTGCGCTAACGCCTGTATTACCCATCAGACAACCCTGTGCATCTGCTCTTCTCATTTTATTATTAAAGACACCATTTTAAAAGGTCACGTAAAAGAAAATATCCCACCTGGTGTTAATAAAATATTCTAATTCTGAAATGGTATATATTCCACTGACAACAGCAGCGTTAAGTTAGAAAAGCTGCACATTAGTGCAAGAATTTAAAAAATAAAGATACATCTATGGGCCACTTCATTAGGTATTCCTGTCCCACTGCAAAAACTGGACTCTGCGAGTGATCATGTCCTCCAGGTTTCTGCCGGTGTACTGGTGTGGGGGATAGTTTTTGATGCACTTTTGGCCAAGACTCCACACTTGTGCTGAAAAAATTATCTCATGAAACAAGTCAGTTTGTCTTGTATATTTAAGCACACTGGTCTACATTTGTGATGGCGTTATCTACATATAAAAAAGTTTAAAAATGTCTAAAAATGTGTGTATGTTAAATTCAATGCAATTCAATTCAATTTTATTTATAATAGCACCAATTCACTACAAAATTCGCCTCAAGTGTGTAGATATGTAGGTATGTATGGTCTGGTATCTAAATTATCAACCTAAATAAATACACGTCTTTTCATCCAATTATCCAGTATGTTTTATTGTTAAAATGAATTGGAATACTTGTTACACATTGTACATTTCTGTCACTGAAAGTCTCTATTTCTTGCAGCTCTCTCCATCGTTAGTGAGAAGGTCGTGAACAGTGGGGCATTAAACAGATGACGTTTACCCTCAGCAGGTGGTTGAGACCACGGACAGTGTAAAAAATGGATGTAGCTTAAGGGCATGAAAAGTGAAGTCAGGATGTATGTGCCTTACCCCTTTATTATTTTTAAGTAGGCGGCTGTGTCTGTGATTGCAAAAATACTTTTCGCCGTGCAGAGGTGTACGTTTTCTTGATCTCAGTACACTTCACTGAATACTTCACTAGCTCAGTTGCTAGTTTCAGGTGATCCTGAGAAAATTATGTTCACTTTGTAAATTTTGGTCATTCTAAGAGTTGGAAAGTGCGTCTGTGTAGGTTCTCTGTCATCCAGGTTGTGATAGTCTTGGACTTCTCATCTCGAAGACTTCTTCAGTTCTAAAGCTGATGAGGAGCTCAACTCGGACATCTTGGACTCCCTGTCAGCTTATAGAACTGAAGGAGCCTTTGAGATGAAGGGTGAAACTTGGTTTTACAGTCAAATCAACTGGCTGCTCATCACATCCTGTTTCAGAACAAAAATGATGACGGCAATAAAGCTCAGTTTGAAACTTCACAACAGGAGACGTCATGGTGGCCACATCCATCTTTTTCAAGTACAGAATATGGTTGAAACCAAAAACAGAACAAAGATAAACAAAAATGTTATAATACTCAAAATAATGTAATCATATAAAAACAACAAAACATTTTTTAAGTTAAAAATGATGAATCTGGAGGTTCACAGTGTCAAAGGCAGCACTTAGAAAGTGCCGTCAGAACTGACACCTTGTTGGTAGCTTAATTTGATCCTATTTGATGCCACAGCTATTTGATAAAGGTTTGAAAAAAGAAGGATTTGGCAGTGAGGTAACAATGTAATTAACAATGCTGACCAAAATTTGAGGAGAGACCAATAGAGACAGGACTCCAAGCTGAGCTTTCCTTGACTTGTTGGCCTAGTAGCAGATATGAAAAATTTGACAAGCCAAAGCAGTTCCAGTGCAGGTCCTCCCTCTGTTTACCCTCATCATTCCTGAGAGAAGGTGAGTTGCAATTCACTTACAATAAATAAAATTCTTGCTTTAGCTACAAGTTTGAATGATTCCTAATAATTTTACTTAAGTGTAACCTTTGCATGCTGCCTTCCATGATTCCAGTGATTCTCAGAAGGAAATGCTAACATTTTTACTTTTGTACACTGCTTTACATTTTCTATTAGATGAACACAGGATCACTTAAAGATTACATTCACAATACATAATCTGCAGGCACAAAATCAACACCCAAAGAAAAGCAGTGGAGTTTGAAGAGATGTGCGTGGCCAGGCTGTCGCTGCAGTAAACTTATAACAAATTTTTAAAAAGCACAGTGGGTACTTAACATTAGCTACAAAATCATCATTGTTAACTAAAACTTTGTCAGTATTAAAACATTTAGTTAACCTACTAAATATTTAAAATGATATTGCACAATTACAAAATTTGGTTAATAAAGTGTTTTTGTTCTTATGAGTGTAAGCGAAAGGGGTCATAGTTGTGTTGTTAAATTTAACAAATGTCAGCAAACATTACAATATGCATATGGTATACAGTACTGTGTTATACAATAAAAATCAAACAATGGTTGCAAAAAACTCAGCAGACAAAGCCATTAAAACAATACTGGACAAAAATACATCAGATGAACGCCGAAGAAAAACATTTTACAACAACAGTTTGTCTGCTTTTATAGTTTTTGTACTTTCACTTGAGAGTATTATACAGTTTTCTCTCATCCACAATTAAGTCTGTTCCTCTGATCACATACAGTGGCTTATTTTCTGCAAGTGAACACGTCCACTTAAATCATTTGTAATGCCCTGTGGAAAGTTTAGAACTTTTGCTGGCAACACTACTTTGTCTAGTCAAAAGATGACTTTCCACTAAATAAAATGAAAGGTTTTAGAGGACGCATTTCCAGGTGTAAGGGGTTTAAACCCAAAGCCAAAGCCAGAGAGCAGCACCTTTTCTTCGTAGAAATGAACAGCCTGAGGAAAACAACAAAGAAGCCTTCAAAATCAAAATGTGCTTCAACATAGTCAAGAGTGACTGCTTTCAGAGACTGATGAGTAAAATACAAATAAGGAAAAACCTGTACCATTAGCCTGCAAAATAAACAAGTAATATGTATTTCTTAATGTTTTTGTAGTATAGACTATTTTAAATTGTTAGAGTATCTATTGTTAAGTCAGCTTTTACTACTGACCAACGTTCCCTCTAAGCTGCACGCTTGGATACACACTGCATGGATTTGCTGCGTGCATGTGCACTGCATAGACTTGCTGTGCACAGACACGGGGGCAGAGTGCGCAGCTTAGAGTAAATGTTGCTAATGAATATGTGGATTTTAGTTTTCAGTTTAAATTCCTATATATTTTGGTACAGAACAGGGCAGCCCATTACAGGCACCAAAGAGAAAAGTTGTGAGGTTCAGTGCCTTGCTCAAAGGCATCTTGGCAGTGCTCAGGAGGAAGCTAGCCTGCACCTTCTCTAGTTCAGTCCACCACCATGTGCACGGGTCCAGAATGGGGTCCTGGATTGGGGGTATTAAGTCAGCCACCGGGTCCAGGCTTGATAAGCCTGATAACATCAGCATTGTGGAGTTTTTATTTATTACAGTTAAAGGAAAAATTTGAAAACACATCAGATCTCAATGTGGCAAAAATCGTACTGGATATCTATACTGATATGGACTGAGTATTGTGTTAGGAATTAAAGGATGCCACATCATTTGATGGAAATGAAGAGTAACAACCTACAGAGGGCTGAATTCAAAGACTTATGTGGCAGGCTAGTCCATTTTGCCAAAATTTCATTGCAACAACTAAGATTTGTGCATAGTAGTATGGACCCTACCAGCCACGGGGCCCACAAGCCAGTGTAGTCCTAGTCCCGGTCCCAAGCCCGGGTAACTGGTGAGGGTTGCGTCAGGAAGGGCATCCGGCGTAAAAACTGTGCCAAATCAAATATGCGGATTCATAACACGACTTCCATACCGGATCGGTCGCGGCCCGGGTTAACAACGACCGCCTCCGGTGCCGTTAGCCAACAGGGTGCCGGTGGAAACTATGCTACTGTTGGCCGAAGACCAAGGAGGGGGAGGGGCGGAAAGCGTGTTAGGAGGCAGAGAGAGAGAAGGAAGGTAGATATATTGTGTGTGCAAGAAACCAGGTGGAGGGGAAGCAAGGCTAGGAACATCGGAGGTGGATTCAAACTGTTCTACTATGGTGTAGGTAGGAAGAGAAATGGAGTAGGG
>VUQH01069582.1:0-15835 GCA_015106775.1 Etroplus canarensis
TCTATCACACCAGGCAAGACCCCAGGTGCAGGCTGTGTAAAGATCCAAACAGACAATCCAGCACGTAACAGCAGGGTGCAAGATGTTAGCAGGCAGGGCATACGTGGAACGCCATAACCAAGTGGCCGGCATAGTATACAGAAATATCTGTGCCGAGTATAGCCTGGAAGTCCCAAGGTCAAAATGGGAGACGCCCCCTAGGGTGGTGAAGAATGGCCGAGCTAAGATCCTGTGGGACTTCCAGATACAGACGGACAAAATGGTGGTGGCTAACCAACCGGACATAGTGGTGGAAGACAAGCGGAAGAAGATGGCCGTAGTGATAGATGTAGCGATACCGAATGACAGCAACATCAGGAAGAAGGAACACGAGAAGCTAGAGAAGTACCAAGGGCTCAGAGAAGAGCTCGAGAAGATGTGGAGGGTGAAGGTAACAGTGGTCCCAGTGGTAATCGGAGCACTAGGTGCAGTGACTCCCAAGCTAGACAAGTGGCTCCGGCAGATCCCAGGCACAACATCCGAGATCTCTGTCCAGAAGAGCGCAGTCCTAGGAACAGCTAAGATACTGCGCAGGACCCTCAAGCCTCCAGGCCTCTGGTAGAGGACCCGAGCTTGAAGGATAGACCACCCTCAGGGGCGAGGGGGGATTTTTTTTTTTTAATGTATTTACTCTAGGCTAAAGTTACTAAGCCAAATATCAGGGGTCTGTCTACATATTAGGAGCCATCAATCAGGGACAGTAGCACTTGGAGCCTCATTGAAAGTCTAGTAAAATTTATTAAACACTTTGACAAACAGTTTCTTGGTTTCCAGTGCATTTCTGTTCCAGTTCACAACCATTCTGTATCTGGAAAACACTGCAAAGATTAGTAAAGTAGTTATGAACAACAACGCATTTGTAACATTCAATTGTAACATTGTAACATTTGTAACAACAGTTTAGAGCCTGATACATAAGCACCACATTTCTTGATATACTCACCTCTAAATATCATTACTGGTCAGGTTGTAGTCCTAATAGTTTACAAATGTTTACTGAATGTGACATCAACATAAAAGAATGCATAAAGCATATACTATACTGCATGTTGTCTCACGTGGCTCCTACACTCTTCATACAGTATAGTACTTCGGGCCACTGTTGAGTAAATGCATAACATAAAAAGACATTGCCCCTTCACATTCGGCTGCAGTCTAGCTTCATTCTGCTGTTCTCAATGGCTTTGGTGCACAGACAAGCAATGAAACTGCCATGATAATAATGTTTGAGCTCACTTCCAGCAGACTCCCAGGATGAATGTTTGCTTTGGATATTAGTGTGAAGGCAGGACAACATAAGATGGCTCCTTTGAATAAGAGCATAGAATGAAGGGGGGGGTCAGCTGTGATGGTGCAATAGCTCTGAAAGCTGTGAAACAGAGCAAAACACACAGATTAGACATGTAGGGTTTTTTTTGCCCTTTACAATTACAATAATGAAAGATGAACAGTCCCATCATGCCGAATTAGTTTCAGCTTCAAGAGGGTTGTTATTACTCGTTTTTAAAAAATGTTTTATGTCTTCTAGATACAGAGAGACCATGCTATATTTGTTAATTTTCTTTGTATTAAGTTTCCTTTTGGTAATGATTGTAATTGCAGTTGCTTTTTGTTGATTTTAGGACATTTGCAACATGGGATATGAATGAACTGATGAGTTCATTTCTGATAACATTTCACTGCAGAACCCTCAGACATTACCACACGCTGTAAAGTGTCTATTCTTGACCTCTCCACTGTAAAAAATAGACATTACTTTAGGCCCTCTTCACCTAGGTTATTGGACGCTAATGACAGTGAGACCGACTGGTTTCCCCTGGCATTTGAAGTCTATTTTGGGACCAAGTATCCCAGTGGGTAGATGGTGAGGTGTTTGTTTTTCAAGCCCACATGTCTGTTACACATTCATGAAACACCTTTTCAGTAAAAGCACAGACTTGGCTTTCAAAGCTCTCCTGCTGTCTACTGGTAAATACCAGCCGCTAATTAGTGGCTGTTTATAATTTTTCACAGAATCATCTTTTGGAGGATACCCAGCCAGTTCTGGTAAAAGTTTTCTACTTTTACAACCAACTCATCTCTATCGATCTGTCCGCTACCACCCACTTTCAATCACACTATCTATCACCCCCTCACCACTATCTATTACTACCCATCTGTCAGTCTGTCGCCCCCTATCTATCACCTCCTCACTCCATCTATCAATCTATCACTCCTTCACCCCTCTTGCTCCCTATCGCCCCCTTTCCATTACCCTTATCTACTGCCCTCTCGTCCCCGTCTATTGGACCCTCACCACATATTTCACCCGCTATCTATGCTCCCCCTCCCATCCTATCAGTCACATGCTAGCTATCGCCCCCTATTTATTGCCCCCTATCTAGAAAAGAAATTGGGTAATGTTGGAAAATGTTGCTTTCATTCTTTTGACATAACATTATCGTTATTTTGTTTTGTTTTGTTTTGGGGTTTTTTTAAAAAAATAGGACTTGATGGGACTCGTACATTTTTAAAACGAACTTGACAACTTTTTCTTTTTACTTATACATGATTCATCGTATTAGACTTAATTTCACATTAAATGGTTATCAAACAAGCAGGGCAATTTCACATTTTGCCGCAAGACCAAGCTGTTATTGCTGTTCACAGTCATGCTAATGATACCGTGTAAATTGTTGTGTATTGCTTTGACATCTTATTGAACTGTTCCTGAAGTAACATGCCACCTTTCGAAAGAGTCCCTGGTTCTTGATTTAAAAAAAAAAAAAAATCCACAGTTTTCCTTTTAACAGCAGTAGCTATGCAAGGGCCAATTAGAAAACATTATCAGTCCAGTATGGCACTATACAGTACAGCTCTGGCCTTGTACTTTCTGGGCTTGCTGAGGTTCTGGAAAACTAAATTAAATGACTAAAATGTGACCACCCACATAACCAAGTGATTGTGAAACAAATGGAAGTACCTCCTACAATATCAAGTTATCCTTTTGTTTGACATACTGTGTTGGTCTTGCATGTTTGGCGGATCAAACACAGTCAGCTGTTGTGTAAACAGGCTTCTGTCAGCTCATTTTATCACAGGCCTAAACTGTCAAAGATCCAGTATCAAGTATTCAGTGTAGTTAGACTCATTTTTGAGACCTATAGGGACAGGTATAAATAGTTGTATTATCTTTTTTGTGATTTCTGTTGCCGGTTTGTCCTTTGAATCTGTAAAAGGATGCCAACATGTGTTGTTTATTACTGCTTCATGATGTGCCATCTGCTTTCTGCAATTGTCTGTCACCATTTGTTGTAAGACATACCAATATTTTAAAATAAAAGGCTGGAGGTTAGGATATAAGGAGTGTTATATTATTAAACACTGGTTAGACCTGAGACTAAATGAGTTTAAAATTACAGTATAAATTACTGTAGGCCAAAAGAAGACCTGGGGAGACAAAATAGGAGCATTTTTTTCCATTATCTTATACAATTAATTTTAGATTGCAAACTGTTATAACAGGAAGTTAGAGGCAAAGTACCAGTGATTTTAGCACAGTGTATTCAGATTTAATGTTAGCCTTATCTACTAAAAATGCAAACTTCCAAGTATTAGTTACAACATTTTTATTGTCCTGAGTCCTCTACAACTTTTATTTATGGTCATTTAAATTTAAATATTGTAACAAATAGGTGGACTTCAGTTTTAGTATATGTTCTTGAGATCACATTAAGTATTTTTTCATATTTTAATTCATATAAAATTGAAATATTTAAAACAAATTCTTAGAAAACATGCCTTTCAACACATGTAGGTCACTTACTTTGCATCGCCTGATAATGGTACCTACCATACCACCTCCCAGCCTACTTCTTTTCACATTACAGTGGTCACTAAAAAATGTAAAGATAATGAACCATATTAATTATGGGCTACTAGCAGTTAACCACCATAAAAGTTCTGCCTTGAGGCACAAGCAGTTTTTATTTAAAACTTTAGCTAATAATCTGTCGCTAATACTGGACATCTTTGTTAAAAAATCTGCAGTGACCCACTAATTTAATTTTCGGTAAGGCCTCAGTCATATGCCTTCGTAGACTCATTTGACCCACTTCATTACACTGTACTAAGCAATGCGGTAGGAATAATATATACTGCTGAAGCCATTCATGATTTATATCACATTGCCTTTACTCTGAGTACTTCTCTATGTA
The DNA here is from genome assembly GCA_015106775.1 of Etroplus canarensis. Classification (NCBI taxonomy): domain Eukaryota; kingdom Metazoa; phylum Chordata; class Actinopteri; order Cichliformes; family Cichlidae; genus Etroplus; species Etroplus canarensis. Next base: position 4,236 of record VUQH01069582.1, read on the forward strand.
TCTTATGTATTTTCTGTCAGTGCAGAGGTTTTTTTTTTGGATTATGACACTGTGAAATTTCTTTTTCAGTTAACTGGAAGTGGAAGACAGGAAGAAACCGCTTTGCCTGAACATACTGTAAGTGTCTGGCCAATAGGCTTTTCATCAAATCTATCTCATGACCTATATGGAATTGGAAGGGCCTATAATATAGGCCATTTACTCCATGTCATACACTCCCAAATTTCAATTTTCCACAAACTGTATAGTTTATAAAAATGCCCTAATTATATTTACTGAAATTGACATCTTACCCCCTGTCATTCTCTGATGCACACACACACAATATCAATCAAATCAGTAAATACAACAGGGAGCCAGGATGCTTGATGGCCTCTGGTCTCATTTGAGATGCAGACATTGTCCTGTTGCTTCCTTTAATGAGATCTGGAGGCGTGCAATCTAATATTCACCAGTGAGGCTCCAACATGGCCCCTGAGCCTGTAGCCCAGAAAGCTGTGTGTTAATTCAATGAAGTGAAGTCAGCTGTGATCAGAAGGACTGGAGTGGCTATTCAGTCAGGTGGATGAACGCCACAGGCTTTTGTGTTCTGTGTTTATTCCTTATTTATTAGGGTGGACTTTTACTTGAATATTTGGATAAATATTTTAAGCAATTGAATCAAGAAGAACTGCTCTGGGATGGAATCTTAAAAACCAACACACTGGTGGCAACAAAGGCACATAAAGACTGTCTGAATAACAAATATAAACACTGCAGAGAGAATTTTTTTCCACCCTTTTAGTCATATACCCATGCACAGAATTGTGATACAGAGACGCTTCATATTTCACTGAAAAAACAACGCATTCATGTGAAATACACATGACCTCTAATCTGTTGATTTGTGTTTGCGATACTGAAACAGATTTTTTTTAAATGATGTGTGAAAATCTGTGATCTGTATGACTCAGACTTGGGTGGTGTGACATCAGTTATTCCACTGCCAACCTGGAACCTGTTAATGTGGACTTTTTGTCTTTCAAAAGTGAAAAATATTCAAGTTGTGCACATAGACATGAATCAGTATATAATGGCAGACTGATTGAACTGTTGGAACTTGAAAAAATTGTAAAAATTGTGTCCAGGCACAAAAATCAATAGATTAAACATCAAAAGTACCTCCTAAACTGTCCTGAGACTGGGTTTGGCTGAAATACAGGCTGCAGACCCAAAATATACTTCCTATTGAAATATAGGATTTCTGTCATGAAAAAAACCGACAACTTGTGACCATGATTGCAAAAATTAGATTGGTTTTTCATGACAGTTTCATGTTGTGCCATGAGACCGGGCTGAAATTAAATAAGCCATTAAACTTGCAGCGTGAAAGTTTCTTCTTCCCTTCAAGCAGTGAGATTAATTATACAAACGCTCACCAACATATGCCTTCAATGAGGAAAAGCCACATGGTAATCCTTTCTAGTTCAAATTATCTGGCTTTCATGAAGTGCAGAGTGCCCTCCTGTTGAGGCTGCTGATGGGGATGCTACAGGTTAGGGTGAGATGAGTGTTCATTTGGGAGGACACATTTGAATGATTAAAGACATGAATAATTTTAGTGGTAGGCTTCATCAAACTTCCTAGTACTGTTTTGTTGCATCCTTTTCCAGTGGACAGTAAGTCTGAAAAAGAAACTTAAGTGGTGGACTGTGTGGTGGTAGTTAGTGGACTGCATGGAATCCTGCGAAAAACAAAGTACACCCTGACTGCTTACACATGAATGAAGGGGGTAAATAGCAGCCATTTGCTGCTAATCAAATGTATGTGATTAAATGATCATCAGTCAGTGTGACCACCTCTATAAAAGTAGAAGCTTCAGTAAATTGCTAGCCTGGAGCATCCAGGTGTGTGTTAACAGAATGTCACAATCTTCCAAGGAGTGGAAGTCTCAGCAAATTCACTCCAAAGTTAGCATGTTAAATGCCAAAATTTTATAACAGTGGGGTTAGAAAAAGACTACAGAAGTGTAGTGTTCCTTGTGTGGAAAGGTTGCTGGCAGCATGTCTTAGATTTGCCAAATTGCATCTGAACAAACCGTAAGACTTCTGGAGCCATGTTTTTTGGACAGACCAGACCAAAGTGAAGATGTTTGGCAAAAACACAATACATCAGCACAAATACCTCATACCAACTGTCAAGCACAGTGGTGGAGTTTTCCAGAGTCAAATGAGAGGCCATCTGTCTGATAGCTTTTAGGTCAGGCAACAAGACAATGATTTCAAGTACATCAAGAAATCTACCACAAAATGTCTTAAAAAATAAGGAAATCAAGGTGTTTAAACGGCCCTTTCAAAATCCAGACCTCTACCTGGTTGAAATGCTGTGCTGGGACCCGAAGAGAACTGTGCACAAAAGAATGCCCACAAACCTCAATGAACTAAAGCAATGTTGCAAAGAAAAGTGGGCCAAGATTCTCCCACAATGATGTGAGAGATTCATAAGGCCATTTAGAAAATGATTACTATAAGTTGTTGCTGCTAAAGGTGGGTCCAAAGCTATTGAATCATGTGGTGTACTTTCCACCTCACTGCATAGAGTCCAGTGAAACCTTTATTTTTTAAATGACTTTAAATGGATAGTGCTGGTTACCATTACCTTACCTTCTAGCTTTTTGCTTCAGGTCAGTAATTTCTGTTGTGTTGCCACCCGCTCTCTTCCTTATAGCCACTTAAAAAGTTTGCCTGTAGTTTACACTCTGTGTTTTATGCTTTTGGTTTGTACTCTGGCCATTGAGCAAGCAACCATAGATTTGTATTAACAGCAACAGAAAGTCTAAATGTTTGCAACTTTGAGATGCTGTGCTCAATTTTCCCAAACCATTTCCTCATTTTGAAGAAAAAAGCTAATTCCTACTTGTAAAGGTCATCTAACCTTCTTTGTGTGGATACTTGTGGCTCTGACAAAAGCCACAAGTAATAGAAGTTATATTACCTCAACTATGGAAACATCAGTTATACATTGGGTGAATTACTACCAAAACAGCATTACCTTTATTGTGGTCCATTGAAGATAAACTGTACACAAAGAGCGTAATATATTATATTTGCTAAAGACCAGTTAATACATAACTAATAATCTCTTGAATGTCTTTATATGTAAGTGTGGTTGGACAACTGCTCTGTCCCCTGATTCAACACATACATATACAGATACAACTGATTAGCACAGTGATTTGATGCAGTGTTAGCACACTGATGATGATGATGATGATGATGATGATGATAAGGGAGATAGTCCCTGCATCTGTCCCAGCTGTCACCTGTGATTGATGGATTATGCACTTCCCACCTCCACTTGCCGGTGTTCACTGCTGTTTATGCTTATACCTGATCTCACATCCAGAGATGTTTAAGCCATCTCTCATTATCAAGCATATTAATCATCCTTCATGCCATATGATTGGGTTAAAATCCTAATGTTCCCAGGCTCCTCTTTTTGCCCCAGGGATAGAGAAAAATTAGAGCATTTATTCCTCCTTTATACTCATTTAATGTTTGTCAGCAACTGATAATCCCCAGAAAGAACTGTACCCACTACTCCCGGGTTCAGCGTGGTTCAAAAAACAAACAAAATGACCAGAAATGTGTTCACCAAATTACTCATGTGACTAAAGATGGGCCTTAAGGGCTTCCAACATTAAAGTGTAATTATATTTCAGACATGATTCATTGTTTCTTCAAGTCAAGTACACAACGCTGGAATTTTTTTCCCATTTATTAATTTGCTGATGTTTTCACAGCAGTTTTTACCATTGTCTGCTAATTTGCAGGTGTTTTATAGTGTTGGACCGAGAAGACTCTGTAACCTCCTGGCATTTTTAGTGTGGAGATAGCAGAGAACAGTCTGTACACTGAGCCATTTTGACAACTTTAACAACTAATAAGTGGCTGATGTGTCCACCGACCCTCATCTAACTGCTAAGTGTGATGTTTTGAAAAGCAGCAGAAACACTTTGTAGATGCACAGTAATCATGTAAGCCAAAGAAAAGTCACATTTATGTAATTTGTAGTTATGGTTCTTGTCATTTACAGTCAGTTGATGCACTTAGCTTCTCTGCTGTGCTGTTTAAGTTCCCCCTGCTGGCAGGTTACTGCTGGTCACTGGTGATCTTTAGATGTCGAGTGATTTCCTTTAGCCTTACAGCTCTGGCTTATACAGAAGGTGTATTTCTACCAGTGGATGTTATTACAGTCTGCGCTCAAAACAGCTGTTTTATTGATTGTATACAACCTATAAGCTTGTACATACAGGACTTAGTAGGTTGCAAACAAGCACTACAAGGTAACTTTTACTGGAAAATCAAAATGAAGCTCTCTCCTACAGAGAATCAACGACAATAACCACTTTTTATTCTGTGTGTGTGTGTGTGTGTGTGTGTGTGTGTGTGTGTGTGTGTGTGCACTCCCAAGTACTTGTCTGAATGCAATTTATGAATATTGAGAGATATCACAGGGACATAATCGAGCATGTTTTTGGATTTTGTTTCTTCTGCTAAAAAATCCTTTTTAACTTTTGTTGTACAGTGCAGAGGAAAATTGAACAATGTTCTGATAATAATTGTTATTCTTCCTTTGAATTTAATTATCTGTCTGATTTATGTTTACTTGTGCTTCAAATCTTACCAGTACCAGTCTTGTAGCGCCACATGAAACACAGTGAAACAGAGAGCAGAGGAAAAAAGCTGGCATGAATGTAAATGAAAGCAAAAGACTACAGATTTTTACACTGAGCAGAAATTAAAAGGTGTGCATGTAAATCAGTGTACTGCCTGCTGCTCTCCTTTTTTCTCCCCAAGGGGTCATCACAGCAGATTAATCCACATTAGTAATTTGGCAAAGGTTTTACACCAGATGCCCTTCCTGACACAACCATCCATGGTGAGAGTTACTTGTGTCCCTACCTGGAATCAAACTTGAGACCTTTCGTTTGTAAGGCAAATGTGTAAACCACTACACTATGGGGACACTAGTGAGCAGGTACATAGTGAACATGTTATATCTAATACTTGCTGATAAATGCATGCAGATGTGAGCTTGTTAGCATACTGATGAGAGCATTTATTTAGCGCTCATATTCTCACTGGCCACTTCATTAGGTATGCCTGTTCAACCGCTTAACACAAAACATCCTGCCAGCCAATTAAATGGCATCAATTCAATACATTTAGGCATGTGGACATGGTCAAGACAACCTGCTGAAGATTAGACCAAGCATCACAATTTGGAAGATAGGCGATTTAAGTGACTTTGAACGTAGCATGGATGCTGGTGCAAGATAGGCTGGTCCGAGTATTTCAGAAACTGCAGATCTACTTAGATGATCTCTTGGGTTTACAAAGAATGGACCAAAAAAGAGAAACTATCCAGTGAACAGCAGTTCTACTGTTGATGTCAGAGGTCAGAGGAGAATGGCAAGACTGCTTTGAACTGATTGGAAGGTAACAGTAACACAAATAATCAAACATTACAACCAAGGTATGCAGAAGAGCATTTCTGAATGCAAAAAACATCAAACTTTGAAGCAGATGAGCTACAGCAGCAGAAGACAACACTATCAGAATCAGAATCCTTTATTAATCCCAGAGGGATGTTTCTTACATGACAGAAGCTCCATAGGTACCACTCCTGTCAGCTAAGAACAAGAAATCAAGGCCACATTCACATGGGCTCACCAAAACTGGACAACAGAAGATTGATAAAAACATTGCCTGATCTGATGAATCTCGATTTCTGCTGCAGTATCTGGATGGTAGGGTCAGAATTTGGTGTAAACAACATGGTTGTGGAATGGTAATGGTAATGGAGCCGTGGATATTTTCTTTTCATACGTTGGGCCCCCTAGTACTAGCATCAGTGAAATACCACAGCCTACTAAAAATGTCCATCCATTTATGACCACAGTGTACCCATCTTCATATGGCTGCTTCCAGCAGGATAACTTGCTACGTCAGAAAGCTCACATCATCTCAAACTGATTTCTTGAATGTGACAATGAGCTCACTGTACACAAATGGCTTCCACAGTCACCAGCTCTTAATCCAACACTAACAGGACAACTTTGGGATGTAGCGAAATGGGCGATTTGTATCATGGATGTGCAGCCAACGAATCTTCAGTAACTATGTGATGCTCTCATGTCAATATGGACCAAAATCTCTGAGGAATGTTTCCAACATCATGTTGAATCACAAAGGATTAAGGCAGTTCTAAAGGAAAAAGGGGGTCCAACCCAGAACTAGAAAAGTGTACCAAATGAAGTGACCGCTAGCATGCTTGCAGAGACTATTAGCCCTGATATGTGCTCACTGCTGATTAAAATTAATAACAGTGATGTAGACATATCTGCTTTTTGCATATCCCCCTACATGTATATTAAAATGATGTGCATAGTACCAGCTCGATCATAAAGATGGTGATAAAGATAGTGGTAATAAGTGGGGAAATCTCAATTAGGTTTAACCTTATATTAAGAGAACCCAAAAGATTTAATCAAAGCTTAAAGATAAGCATCCCATTAATACTAATACCTAATCCTTTATTGTTAGTAATATGGAATTTTTAAAACTTCTTATACAGGTTAAACCAAGTGCAAATAGATGATAGAGATATTATTGGACTTACAGTAGGGACAAATAGAGTCAAAGTAGATTTTCATAACGTTTTCTCACTAGTTTTGTAAGTAGGGTGATATTTTACAGACAGGCAGATTCTCATTCACTTTTGAAGCTTGTCATTGCCAGTGCAAAATTAAATCCTCCTGCTCCACTGTCAAGTTTAGTCTTCAGTAATGTTCTCCTTTCAGAGGGGACAGACAGCAGTCCTTGTCCCCTATGTTAATCTTGCTTTGCTGCCATTTCATTTCCTGGCTCGTTCACTGAATCAAATTTGAGTCAGCCATTTGATAATGATGGGGTGACACCGAGTTTCATGTTACACAGAGAATTGGGAATGCTTGACATAACAAAGCTGTAGTTCTTTAATTGAGCTTATGGGTAACAACTTACTTCATGAAAAAGAAGCTATTACTTAATGTCTTCCTTTCCATTGTGGAAAAAGAACATAGTCTCTGCTAAAAGTCAGAGAATTTTAAATTGTACACCAAAGAATTCAACTGCCACAAAACAACATATAAAATTGTCATAAATTGATGAATAATCTTTTTAAAATGGTTATTTAAATATGGAATAGAGAAAACCCAGACTGTGTATTAGTGATATGGACACCTCAGGCACACAGCTCTGGCTGTGAACACAACAGCCCCACCAACCTACTGTTCGAACCTTCTGTTTTCTCAGGTCAGCCAATCAGAAGAAAAATGCTTAAAGGGAGGGTATCCTTAAAAGGGGCAGAGCTAAAAAAAAAAAAAAGAATAGCTTGTTTCAAATGAACTAGATAAACTGAGGGACTGATGAAGGTAATAGATGAATAATGAATTTTGCAAGATCAGGAGAAGATCAGCAGCTTCATACTGAGAAAGTGTACTACAGATGTGATTTTTGCTTTGAGAGTGCTGATGGAAATGTATAGAGAACATCAGATAGAGATGCACTGTGTCTTTGTGAATCTAGAGAAAGTAAAGAAAAGGTGCCGAGAGAGGAACTGTGGTCTTATATGAGGAAGTCAGGAGTAGCAGAGAAGCATGTGAGGGTAGTGCAGGACATGCATGAGGACAGTGATACAGTGGTGAGATATACAGTAGGAGAGACAGATAGGTTCAAGGTGGGGGTGGGATTACATCATGGATCAGCTCTGAGCTCCTTCTTGTTTGCAATAGTGATAGTCAGGCAGGAGTCTCCGTGGACTACGATGTTCGCAGACAGCACTGTGATGCATAGTGTAGTGAGGGTAAGGAGCAGGCAGAAGAGAACCTGGAGAGGTGGAGGCATGTGCTGGAGAGAAATGGAATTAAAGTCAGTAGAAGCAAGACAGGATACATGTGTGATTGAGGGGGAGATAGATGGTTTGCAAAGAGCAGAAGTAGTGAAAGTGGATGAGTTTAAATACCTGGGATCCATCCAAAGCAACAGACAGAGCACAAGAGAGGTGAAGATGAGAGTGCAGGCAGGGTGGAGTGGGTGGAGACAAGTGTCAGGGGTGCATTGGGAGGATAGCAGCAAGAGTTAAAGGGAAGGTTTACTAGATGGTAGTGGAACCTGCTATGATTTATAGTTTGGAGATGGTGGCAATGACAAAAAGACAGGTGGTGGAGCTGGAGGTGGCAGAATTCTCAATAGTGAGATTTTACTGTAGCTGGGAGTGACCATGATGGACAGAATTAGAAATGAGTCCATCAGAGGGACAGCTCAGGTTGAGCTGTTTGGAGACACAGTCAGAGATGCAAGGTTGAGATGGTTTGGACATGCTCAGAGGAGGGATAGTTTATATATTGGACAAATGATGTTGAAGATGGAGCTGCCAGGCAGGAGGAAAAAAGAAGACCACAGAGAATATTTATGGATATAGTGAAGGAGGACATGCAGAGGGTTGGTGTGAGGGAAGAGGATGCAAGGGATTGCGTGAGATGGAGACCGATAATCTGCTGTGGTGACCCCTAAAGGGGTCCAAGAAGTCCAAGAAGAAAAATGTGGAAATGAACATGACAACTTTAATGTATTTAAAAAGTCATTTCGTATACTTTATGTACGACAGTATACACAGCTGTGGATATGTGATCAAAATGATCCATAAATATTACATATATTTGTATCTTTTTTGAAGCAATATGCTTCTTCTGTTTTTCAGTAGCTTAAGGCTGCCACATAGCGTTTACAAGTCATCAGATGGGGTGGCTTCTCACTGCAGCTCCATGATCCTTACGTGGTGAAAGTGAAAAAAGTCCCCCCTGGATAAGCTTAAGAGAAGACAGGACATGTGGGAAGATGGCCTGGCATGTTCAAAATGGCCACAGGGAAGCCATTTCCCACAATGCTCCAATTCCCCTGGCTCCTTGGTGTCGATCTGTTCTTTGTGAGCCAAAGCGTTTGAGACACATTGCGGTCACCATGGGCTGGAGGAGATATGACAAATACAAAAGACCGACCCTGTTTGCTTCTCCCTCCATGGAGAGAGGGACGTGTGGCTCATTGATATCGTATGAGCTGAGCTGTCGAAGACACTTCTGGTTTCTTTGGATGGCTGTCAAAATCATTAGTTAAGTTTCACAAAATTTGCATACATCTTTAGCAATAAAAAACTGAGCAGCACTCCATTAAAACTGGATGAATTTCAAATGTTTACAGTCTTGCAGTGCAACAAGTCTTGGTTTGATAATGGTGACCACTAAAACAGTCAATGTAATATTAAATCAGTTAACTGCTGTGCTGGCTTTGCTGAAGAGCAGGGTAAAGTACTTTTTAAATTCACTTCAATTAAGTCATTTGAATCTGAACATATTTCAAGTGAAACAGTTGATTTAATTAATTATTTTCGAGCCTTAAATAATTTAGTTAAAACACTGACTTGAAAAGAGAATATATTTGAGACAGTAATTCCTCTCTCCTTTGTGATCTCCAAAACAGTTTTGGGGTCTTCTAATGGACCTCAGAGATCATGTGACCTTACAAATGATATCACAGTCATCCGTGCCCTTTAAAATGATGAAACCAGTTCAGATAAGATATAAATGAATCTCCACTGACTGTGACTTCTGCTTTTGCTGATGCTAACATAGCAAGTATTATATCACCAGTCAGAGAATAAATTTTCTTCCCTTTGAGGGGAACCTTTGTATACCTTTGAGTTCTTTTGTTACTTTGGGAGACAGATTTCAAACTTCTGAATCTTCTGTTCATGTCTGGACAGGAATAGAAACGCAACAGTGTGAAAGGGCACTGCCAACTCCTAGTGTGTGTTAAATTGAAAGCAGGTTTCTTACGCCTTGAGTTTGTCTCATGAAGAGTCAAGACAACTCATAGGGTCCAAATATAGGACGACTTTCTAAATCACAGTAATACAACATTGTTATCACATTCAGACTTCTTTTTGATGTGAAATTGTGTTCTAGAAATCTGGATCTGCTCTCCAGAACACAGTAAGTACACTGATAACATAAATAGTCCTTGTTATCTTTTCAAAAGGGCTTATATTTTTGGGCCCAATTCTGTGTTTGCATGCCCAGATTTTTTAGGAAACTTTAGTGGAAAGTCAGGCAGTGAGCCAAGGAACAAGTGATTAGATTTTGGTTTGAATCCAAGGATTAAAAATGATTTTCTGACATTTTCAGATAAGTTCCTTTCAAATGTTTTTATGTTTTCTTGTAGATAAACTAAACTACATTCACTTTTGATTGATACAAACCTTATACATGTACCCATACAGTGCATATCTGAGCACTGATGAAACAGCATTTATCTTGATGGTTTTTAACATCACACTCAAGAATATAACAGACTAAAATGAGTGCAATAGGATAGAGATAATATTTAATAGTCTTCCAGTACACCTCCACATATCTGAGTCCAAGGTAGACCTTGAAAATCAGCCTTTAACTCCACTGGCCTCCAACCTCCACAGGTGAGTCTTGAGCCAGGAACCTTCAGCAGCCCTGTGGTTCCCAAACAAGTCCACTGACAGAATGAGCCACTGCTGCCCCCAAATACACACAAACTGATGACAGGCAACCAAAGTGGTCACAGGTGGAAAGGGAGAACAGATGACAAAAACGAAGGGCAGGAAATAACACTGAACATAATGCCCGAGACATGACTAGTTACTAAAGTAAAACAGGAATTGCAAGCACAACTGAGAATATAGAGACAATTCAGAACTTGACAAAAGACGAGAACACAGCAGGATAACACAGAGGGAACTAATCACAACTAAACACAGTCAGGGGCTAGAACAGAGACTCAGACTAAATACAAGAAACTCCGACTTACAACCTATACACAGACTGAACACTAGGAAACATGAGAGGGACAGTATATGTCAAAACACAAAGAGGGACTAGAGTCACAATAAAACTAGAAGAGAAACTCAAAACCCTAACTGAAGATGCAAGATGGCGGCGCGGCGATAGCACGCAGTGGCCACTTCATCAGCCACAATGGTGCTTATATTCCCATTATATCCGTGTAATTACCCTTGTTTAGCGCCCGACTCTCAAGTGCATGGACATCAAAGACAGCGGTGTCCATGTTTACAACCGCCAGACCATACTCCAGCTAAGAGACCATGCAGCCACTCACCTTCACGATGAAGTTCTCTGCAAACTTCGTGACCTCGGCCTGCTACGTGGACCAGACCTTCAGTCCTCGGCGTTACCTGACGCCGGTGGCTGGGACAGACGTCATCGCAAGCAGTGCTCGAGGAAGCGAAAGCGCGGAAAGCGGGCGGGTGTCCGTGCTAGGCTAAGATCAAACCCTAGCCGGCCAGCGCTACCCTCCATCATCTTGTCCAACGTCTGCTCACTGGACAATAAGCTGGACTTCATCCGACTCCAACGAACTTCACGGCGTGAGTACAGAGACTGCTGTGTCCTTGTTTTCACGGAAACATGGCTCAGCGAGAGCGTTCCGAACGCCGCCATTCAGCTCGCCGGGCTAACTGTGTTTCGCTTG
>VUQH01069600.1:0-13827 GCA_015106775.1 Etroplus canarensis
ACCCTTAACCTTTAGGCTGCAAATATGCATACTATATACAGCCAAAATGCCAGCTCGTGAACAACTCGTATGAATTTATAAAAAAAAAAAAACAGGATCCTAAAGGTGCAACGGCAAATATTTGTACAAAATTATGCTCAAGTAGCCGTGACTCTGAATTGAATAAGAGGTTAAGAAAATGGACAGATACTCAAGTACAATATACATAAATTATTTTACTAGGTGTACTGTAAATTTTATCTGTATTATAACTTCAATTCTTCTTGTTGTTGTTTTACATTTATGTAAACTAATGTAAAAGCAGTAGATAGTAATTAATATTATTATATATAGGGTGCGATTTGCTGAGGAGGTGGTTGGAATTTTTCCCCCCTCTGGCCCACACGTCCTTGCATATGATTTTTTTTTTTTTTTTTTTATGGCCCCTCTGATTTTGTGCCTCTTTTTGAAACAGTCTACAGCAACAACAATTTTCTCCACACTGGTGATGACACATGTGTTAACGTACAGTTATGATCATGCGGGCACACAAACAGAACTAAAGCATGCAACTGACGAGAGGAAGGTGAGGAGAAACAAGGCAGCCAATGCAGGTGCCAAGGAGCACTGTGGGGGTTCGGTGCCCCGCTCAAGGGCACCGTGGCAGTACTCGGGGGGGTTAAGTCGACTCCTCTCTGAGCCTCCAGTGCACCTCGTGTAGGCGAGTTTCGAACCAGCGCCACTCAGCAGCCAGGCAGGAGACCCTGACAGGGCTGTGTGAGATGCATGCATGCAGATATTATGTGTACGCTAGCAAGCACCAATCCTAACACGTACTGCCTTATGATTCAAAAGTGGTTTTTACTCTAATGTCATTTCGTTTAGATAAGAAGTGTAATTTTTCTACTGTGTTCCAGGTGAATGTACTCAGACACAGTAACACTTAGCTTCATCCTGACACTTATGCAGTAATCTCACAAGTCTTAGCTTTCTTTTGAGACCAAGATCCTTGTAGTCCTTGTAGTTGTGAAGATATGCTCCATTTATTTTGGCTAAGTCGTTTTGGACAGTAGTTACAAAAAACAGGCCTCGTGTTGAAGAGGTTAATAAGCCAACTGGAGTGCTCTCATCCAGGTTGCCACCCCCACCATCAAAGAGATCACGGGATCTCAACCCAGTGAGATTTTGGAACCAACCACCATCAAAAGCCTAAATGAGAGAATATCATTTGAAAGATGGTGTTTAGTCCCTGTAGTACAGCTCCAGAGACTTGTTGAATCCATATAAATTTGCATACAAGCTGTGAAAAGTTTTTGCAGTGGTTAAGCTCATTTTCTTTTGTTTGCTGTTGGCAGGTTTTCCCTCGTAGCTCTACGACTGGTTGGCTTGAATTGGCTTTGCTCTGCATGGAGAATATGTGCAGGCAAAACGAATGCGAATGTGTTGTCTTGCACATAGTTGCCCCATATTGTTTCCTTGTAATTGGGAAGTCAATAAGATATTGCTTTTGCTCCATTCAAGATGATGAGGTTGTTGCAACCACATTTTCTCCTCATACTTTATATTCTGTGAAGCATAAGAAAATATTTCAACTCATGGCTTGCTCTGCTCTTCTTTGTCTAATAGAAATTGCTCCGCTACAGCCTGTTGATTGAAGCTGTTGTTGCACTCATTGCCAATCTAATTTAGCTTTCGTTTATTTTGTATATGTCCTTCTATATGTTAGTTTGGCAGAAACTGTACAGTTTTTGCCGTGGTTTCAGATCAAATATAAATATTAAAAAACTATCTATCTCCAGCACCAGACAGCAGTATCCCCTGCACAAGATTAACAGCAATAACATTTTCAAAGTGCAGAGAGTCTGACATTTAGATATGACTTCTTATATCACTGTAATTAAGGAACACTGGTTTTAGTTTGGGGAATTTTAAAAAAATAAACAAACACATTCATTTGCAACTTCCTTCATTTCCTCACCCTTGGCTTGCACCATTGCTTCATAATCATGGTCACGCTGATCTTGTAAGTCAGACTACGGAACTAGATTGTGTTTAGTGGCAGTCATCCTTAGTGTAGTGGTTTAAACATTCGCCTTACAAGCAAAAGGTCCCTGGTTTGATTCCAGGTGGGGACACAAGCCCCCAAATCCAAAAGCTATGTTATATGGAAAAAAGTATTGGGCCACCTGCACATTACACGTACAGGAACTATTACAACATCTCATTAATATGGATGCATTCATATGGAGTTGAGCTATGACAGCTCCCAATCTTCTGGGAGGTCTTTCTAGAAGATTCTCATGTGTGTCTGCAGGAATTTTTGCACCACTCATCCAGAAGAGCATTGGTGAGGTCAGACACTGATGTTAGACCACACTAGCTTGCAATCTCAATTCTACCTCACAACAAAGATGCTGGGTGGAGTTGAGGTCAGGGCTCTGTGCAGGCAAGTCAGGTTTTCCCCACACCAAACTCATCCAACTTTGCCTTTTTGGATCTTGCTTTGTCCAATGCACAATCCACAGTCGTGCTGGAACAGTAAATGGCCTTCCCCAAACTGTTACCACAGTTAGTTGGAAGCATAGAATGGTCCAAAATATCTTGGTAAGGTGAAGCATTAAAATTTCCCTTCACTGAAACTAAGGGACCCAGGCCAACCTCAGAAAAAAAGTGAAAAAACTAAAGAAACCCCCCAAAAAACATCATTATTCCTCCTCCACCGAACTTTACAGTAGGCAGAGCGCAGTCAAGCAGGTAATGTTCTTCTGGCATTTGCCAAACCTATACCCGTCCATCAGACTGTCAGGAAGGGAACCGTGATTCATCACTCCACAGAACATGTTTCCACTGCTCCAGAGTCCAGTGGCAGCGTGCTTCACACGACTCCATCTCACTTGGCACTGTGCTTGGTGATGTAAGGCTTGCATGCAGCTGCTTGGCCATAGAAACCCATGCTATGAAGCTCCCAGCACACAGTGTTGATGTTAATGCCAGAGGAGCTATGAAACTGCAGTTACTGAGTCAGCGACTTCTATTTACTATGTGCCTCAGCACTCCGTGACCCTGCTCTGTAACTTCACGTGGTGTGCCACTTCGTGGCTGAGTTGCTGTGGTTCCTAAACACTTCCCCTTTAGAGTAATTTTACTTACAGCTGATCCCGGAATATCGAGGAGGGAAGAAGCTTCACCCACTGACTTGAATATAACACAGCTCTTTTCTTTGCAAGATGAATCTTGCAAAGGTCACAGAGAGAGCACAATGAGCAGCCCTGAAAGAGGTGAAAAAAGGACCCAAGGTTAACAGCAAGAGACACCTGCTGGAATCATTGCAATTTCTTTACTCTGTGTATATTATTAGAAAATCACTGAATGAAAAATGAATGGTGGTGATGGAGGGACAGCATAAAGGAAACCAGTGCTCTTAAAACCAAAAACATTACAGCACATTTCAAGTTTGCAAAAGACATCTGATGTTCCGCAACATTTACAGAACAATGTCCTGTGGACAGATGTGACAAATTTTGATTTATTGGCAAAACTGAAAAACGCCATATTTGTGAAAGCTGCACTGCACCCCAAAAGAAAAAAAAAAATAAAAGCTCATCTCAGCTGTAGAAAATGAAGGAAGGAGTATCATGGTTTGGTGCTGCTTTGCTGCCCCAGGGCCTGGATTTCTAAGTTGTTACAGAAACAATGAATTCAAAACTCTGTCAGGAAAATTTACAGGAGGCAGCAGTCCAGGATGTGATGCTCAGGGGCAATTTGGTGATGAAAAAAAATACTCCAAAACACAAAAAAGCAACACGAGAATGACAAATCACAGGGTGGAGATGCAGTGGCATAACCCGAAGAGTACGATCAAGACATCCCAGAGATACTGATGAAGTGAATTCATAGCAGGAACCTCACTGAGCATCTGACTGAGGTTGCTGCTGCTGATTTAGGAGGTTCTAAGAGTTAAATTCAAGCATTTACTTGTTTTTTTCCAGCCTGCACTGTGATTAATTACTTGACGAGTTAAATAAAGACATGAAAAGTACAAATGTTTGTTTGGTATTGGCTTCGTCAGATTGCACTTGTGTATATTTGTGACTAAGATGAAGATTTCACCACATTTTATGAGCAATCAATGGAGAAATCCTTGTAATATGAAAGGGCTCATATTTTTTTCCTTGCAAGTGTAATGAATCACTCGGTATAATTTTTCTCTAGATAAAAATCCGTTCATGTAACTGCACTCATTAAAGCTTGTTAATGCGTCCTGTCAGACTGGTCACAAAGTGACTTGATCAGCGGTAATGTACTGGATTTTTAAAAAATGAAGCTTTCTGCCTTATCAAACTCTAAACTTGGGCACCACTTGGCATGACTTTATGAATCAATTTAAGAATTCATAATGGAATTTTCATTATTAATGATTCAGTGGCAGGCATGATAAAATAGTGGCTGCACAACACAGATGGCTCTTTGTAGGGGAAACAGTGAGGTGTCTAAAAACAGTCGTTCATTGAGCCTCTGCTATAAGCTGGCTGTGACTCAAAGTTTTCACCTGTACAGAGAGGACGCTGAAAAATGTCTATTTACGGTGTAGAGCAGAGCTGTGAAATGTGCTACTCAGCAGACGGTGTGTATTTATAGTAAGTGGCTGTGTTAGCGGCGAGTAGCTGTGGCTCTCTGACAGAGTTACTTAGCAAACCCCTGTGGCCTCAGACTATCTATCCCTTTTTCAGAGAAGTCATTATAGAAGTGGATTATACACGACAGCAGAATCTCATTTCCAAACCTCTCAGGAGCGCAGGCTGAAATGTTTGGATTAAAATACTTGGGCAAAGCTTATTCCAAATATGAAACATAAATTTGCACTCAATTTAAAATGTTCTGTACAGTTTAATTTTTTAACTCAGAGGCTTGTATCTATCAATAAGTTAGATGTAGCCTATTTGTCAGTGGACACACTCAACTATATAAATTCACTAAGGACTGTGAGCTATAGCCTTTACTTCATGTTTGATAACTGAGGACATCACACATTCTGATGAGATTTAATCTCCTGACTAATCCAATGGCACACAGACACTTCGACCTCCCAAATTTATGAGATGATTATCCCGCTATCCATTTCTTTTTCTTGTGTGCTTGGGAATTAAGGCTTTGGTGGTGTCAAGAAAGTGGATTTCAGTGCATTTAAATACATTTCTGTCAGAGTAGGATTATTATTCTATCTACAGTCATTTATATTTGACAGCATGGGTCTGTTCTAGGACCTCCCTGCACTTCCATGCATATATATAGAAAACCTAAGAGCAACAAGACCAACGGCTCACTGACATTGAACGTGATATTAAAAAATAGCAACGAACAGCATGGAATGGATGAACTGGGGTGGAGGTGGGTTGCAAAGCAGTTTGCAGAGGCAACACCAACTGTGCAGGGTTACTCCTGGCTCCTAAAAGTAGAATGGGATGCAGAGCCTTCAGCTACCCGGACCCTTTCCTCAGGAACCACCTCCTAGTTGATTTTCAGGAGACAGACTTCCACACTAAATTTAAGATTAACCTAACATTTTTCTTTTTAATAAAGCTTGTAGTTAGGTGCGGATCAGGTGATGCTGAAACATCCCTTAGTTATACTATGATATGCTGCTGAGGAACTTCCCATGATGCATTAAGCCTTTGTTCTCCACTTACCACCTACCGCATGCCATTAACCTTTCTGTTTCCTCTTCCATAGCTTGTCTTTTGTCTTTGTCTCTTTGTGCTCTGCTTTTTCTGTTCTCTTTCTCCTTAACCCCCAATCCATCAAGGTAGATGGCTGCCCCTCCCAAAATCCCGTTCTGCCGGAGGTTCCTTCCTGTTTAAAGGAAGTTCTTCCTCCCCACCGTCACCAAGTGCTTCTCATAGGGGATTGTTTAATTGTTTAATTTTTCTCCTGAATATTGTAGAGTCTTCACCTCACAATTTAAGGCATCTTGAGGCAACTGTTGTTGTGACTCAGTGTTATATACATAAAATTGTATTGAATTATTGAAACTGTGTTGTATTATTACAGGCTGAGCAGGTTAAAAAGCACACCCCCAATATGAGATTTGCCAATAGGGTGTGCAGAAGAGCATCAGGTGAGCCATCAGCTGATTTTGGTTGGCAACTGGATTGCTAGCTGAGCTTGACTCTTCAGCCTGCCCCTGAAGATGTTTTGTTATTTATTTTAATTCGGAAAGCAAACAGTATGCACTAAAAGAAGGAATAAGAAGGAACTAAATGTCTACATGTCAGAGTTTTGATTCAGTATCAGATCCTTGAATCAAAACTAAGTACACTATTACTGTTTCCACAGGAATTAAGAGTATAGGTAGTAGCCAGGTGCTGTGGATTAAATGCACTTCATTATGTAATGTAATGTACTTACATCAATATAGTGCTCTTCCAGTCTTACTGATCACTGAAAGCACTTTAACTACAAATCACATTTATTTAACCATAAATTCATATAATGCTTTATTCTATTCACTTCAAGCACTTTATCTACCCCAAATCCATGGCCAAGTTAGAATCACAAATTAACTTAACATGCATGTCTTTGGACTGTGGAGGAAGCTGGAGCACCTCGAGGAAACCCATGCAAACTCCACACAAAAAGGTCCCAGGCAGGGTTCAGACCAGCAACTTTCTTGCTGTGAACTGACATTGCTAACCACTGTACCACAGTGCCACCCCAAATTATTCAGTTGATATCAGCTAGTGTGACCACCTTTATAAAAGCTGACGTCTGGCTGTTTGCTGGTTTGGTGCATTCAGTTGTGTATCAGCACAATGCCACCTATAGTAAGGCTTGCCTTTTTAGAAAAGCTCTTTTAATGGGTTACTTTAATTTGACATAATCTGCAAAATAACTAAGACGAAGAACCCCCAGAATAGAACATACGTCATTGCTTTGGCATGACTACTTCCTGTCATGCTATTGCAGTGTCGTTGAGCATCATGTTGGAGAAATGCCTTTGTATGAATCGGGTCATGCATTCATTTGAGTGTTCCCTGAGGTTATGCACCCTCAGTGGTCACAAAAAGTCTCTGTGTGTCTCTTAGTGCCTCCATGAAAATTACTTCCATAAAAGAGGCTAATTAAAAATTGTACTAACTCTAACACTGACTATGGATCTTATCTTTGATGATCTGTGCTCTGCGTCAAAAGCAATTAAGGAAACTGGATGGGCTAAGTTGGCTTTTGTTCCCCAGTCAGTTTAATTAGTGTGATGAATAGTGTAAAGAAAAAAAACAGGATCTAAATGCCATTCAGCACAGAAGGCCGTCCCCATTTTTTTCTTTTCTGTGGAGTCAAACCGAAACTCTTTGTCTGTGTCCTTTAATTCTTTGGTCGTAATTTGCTGAGGTGCGGCACAGTACTCGTCGCGCACATGCTGCGATTGAAGACGGGCTGTCTTAAATACACATATTAACTTTAATTCATTCATAAACTCCAGTAAAATGATCTCATTCATAACAAATAAACAACACAATCTACCAGTGGTTACAGCAATGTATACATGTCCTCTGTGTACCTCTAATCCTTGAACAGGATGTTCACGCTCACACTCCCATCACTTCACAGCCTGAATAATTCAGGCTCACTGACTCCTGAGCTTGTGGCCACTGTGGCCCTGAAGCAAATTCACAACCGCTATTATTCATGCTGTTGTGTCATAGCTTTTATAACTATAATTCCATCACAATGGGCCTCAACACAAAATGCATCTGTGTGTGCTTTAGTGCATTTATACTGTATGTGTGCGTTTAAATGGGAGACACTGAGAGGAAGACATTTAATTTACGCATTTCTCTAGAAATATTGATCCAAATGGAGACAGGAGTGGGTTCCCTATTAGATGAGTCATTCTGCCTTAGGCCCACTTCTGTGGAACTCCTCAAGAAGAGGATTCTTTTCTTGGTTTCCTGGCGTCATATTTCTGTGTTTCCCCTCAATGATATCTGAACTCATACACAGCTACAGTACAAATATGGTGTTTCCCATGAATAATGCAGAGCTGAAAATGTGTTTGGCTGAAAGTTCAGATATTTAAAGTTAAGCGGATTGTTTTTGATCACCAGAGGTATCTTCATGTTAGCACTGTTGGATAAGGAAACTAAAAGTTGCAAAAATATCAAATACCACAGAATTTTATATCTCATATTTTGTTCATGGTGCTACAGTGTTCTCCTGGTGCCTGTGTGAGTTTCCTACCAGTTTCCTCCTACCGTCCAAAGACATTCTTGTTAAGTTGACTGGTGATTCTAAATTGACCCTATGTGTAAGTGGGTGGTTGTCTATCTCTGTTTTAGCCCTGTGATGGACTGGCAACCTGTCCAGGGTGCACCCTGCTGAATAAGTTCCAGCCCTTCCCATGACCCTAACTTGGATAAGCAGTTAAGAAAATGGATAGATGGAAACTCCTTCCTAAATTATATGTATAGCCAGCTGGGAACCAGTACTGATACTGTGCTTTGGATCCATGCTTCTGTTTGCTCAGTTTTCTGTCATCTCAGGTTTTATTTGTGTAAGTCAGATTTTTTTCCACATTGCTGCTGTGTTCAAGGTAGTATGAAAAATGTATAAGATGGGCAGAGCAAACCTCACAGTTTAATCATGGTGTAAATACACCTAGTGAGTTTTCTCCTTCTGTATACCCTCTGCACCACCACACACTCTCCTCTCCTCTCCAGAAATGCAGTCAGTGTTTATCTTGAGTCAAACTTTTAGGTCTGTTTAGGATCTAATGTCATTAAACCATCACAAAATGCACCATATTGTTACATTATTATTAATTTGTCTGCATTTTTATCTATTTGGCTGTGTATCTGGATATGTATGAATTGGTCTGTTAAGGTGAGATAGGAATAAACCTGCACCACATCTGACGTTTTCTGGGAACCAAGTTGTAAATCATCACAAATTCTAGTGATCCTTTACACTGAAAGAGTTTTATGCAGCTCCCACTTGAGTTGAGTTCTTGGAAATTCAATTAAATAGTAAAGAGGTGCAAAAAAAAATGAAAAGAAAAATACTGAGTATCAAAAAAAGCCATTTGGCCTACATGTTGTGTACCTTTATAGAGGCAGAGCCTATTAACTCAGCATATGATTGCACATGTAACCACAGGAAGAGCAAATCACTCTAAGGTCTTCAGGAGTTAAATCCATACTGTTTACACTGTAATATTTAAGATGAACTTTATGGTTATAGCAATGCATTAGCTATTATGCTGATTCACTTCTACACTTTGAACCCATCCATCCATCCATCCATCCTGGTGACAGGGTTAGCAGGCTAACCAGAGATGCCCAGACTTTCCTGTCCCCAGCCTCGTCTAGCACTTCTGAGGGAACGCATTCCCAAGCCAGCCAAGAGACGTAATCTCTCTAGCATGTCCTGGGTCTGTCCCAATTCCTTTTTGCAGGTAGACATAACCGAAACACCTGACTCCTTTAAGAAGTGAAGGAGCTCTATTCCGAGTCCCTCCCAAATGGCCGAGTTCCTCACCCTACAGTATCTCTAAGCTCATTTCCACCCCTTGTCTCCACCAGCTCATTTCATTTGGTCACAGCTCACAGCTCGTGACCATAGATGAGGGTAAGAGTGTCGATCGACCGGTAAATTGTCAGTTCCACATGTACGGCCACTTCGCTTCACTTTGAACCACCAACTCTGTTTACTTATTTGCACAAAGCTATTGTATAGACATCTCATGTCAACCTCACTGCTTCTGTTAAAGGATGCAGTGTCAATCCTAGTTTATACATGCACTGCTCCGGGCATTGTTGAAGCCTTTTGAGATGTCCATTTTGGCTGTTGCCAAAGAGAGATGTAGCTAGTGAGAGGTGGATCTGGCTGAGAAACCAAGGACAAGGTAACCACATCCTAACACATACCCATGTTTATTGTGTATTTCACTCTAAATGGGACCATAATTTATAAACTAAATATCATGTTGTGCTAAAAACTGACTGAGATTATAAACCCACATTTGAATGAATAAAGCGGGCAGCAGACTCATTTTCTTGAAGGCTACAATACAATCTGAATTTCTTTAGCAACGAGAGTCACCCCCCGCTGGCCATCAAAGAGAATGCAGGTGTCAGGAAATTCCATGGTGGACAATAAAGCCCCAATCTCAAGTATGTGAAAGTGATTACGAATCTGCATTAATTTGGTTCATAGTGAATCCCAAACTGTAGGTACTCTGTGAATGACTGCACTCCAGAAGCCGCTCCACAATAAATCATTACGAATTTCATATCACACTGATTCTTAATCAAATTTGCAAAAGTTTAATTTAAATTACACATGTGACAGCTGTCCTTTATGTGTTTGTATGGCTGTGTCAGAAGTCAGCCCACTGCATCCCACTTCTTGCATAATAGTGACTCAGTAGTTTACTCAATAAGGAGCAGTATTTCAAATTCAGCTTTTGGAAACTTATTTATCATAATTATTGGCAGCTTAAATGCAGCGTGGTATTTAAGCTGTCAAAAAAGACAAACAAATGCAGCTCAGTACTTTGCCGGATTGTTAGTGGAAAGTATTTTTGTTCCATTATGGAATTTTTTTTTGGCAATATGTTCTGGAGAAACACTTAGACAGTCAAACAAGATAGCAGAAAAGATAGTGAATTTTATGCACTATATAACAAATGGGGAGTGATTTGGACTCAGACTATGTGTGTGTGGGTTCCTGTCTAATCATCAAACATGCATATGCAGAAATGGCTGCAGAGCCGACGGGAGAAGATATATGACACAGATGTCCTCTTTTTATGAAAACAAGAACACAAGCTTACACATGCACACTGACATTCAATGATAGCTAGATGGCCACTGCATTAGAGTTGGATGCTATCCTCTCTCACCACATTTTGCTCCACAGAACCTCACCCAGAGGGTCAACAACAATCTAAATTTCAATTAAAGTGGAAAATGCCGTTGATAGAGGCTGACTGAATGTTTATGCCACTTTGTCTGAGGGGTTCAGGTTTCAGCGGCTACTTGGGAAAAAAGCATTTGGGGCAATTATTTCATTATCTCAAATCCGTTCACAGCAGGTTAGGGTCACAGCTCCGGCCGAGATTAGCCGGAACCACAATTATTATTACAATTAGAAAGCAGACAGCACCAGCATAAGTGCTTGGCTGCGGGAAAAACTGAATGCCAACTTAAGCTGAAGGTGAAGAGAAGATTGAGCATGCAGAGAGGGATGGGGCAGGTTTAGGAGGTGTTTCTGTTAATTGTCTGTTTTCCAAGTTGTTCACGAGCTTCGTTGTGCAGTTTGTGCTTCATTGCGAGTCAGCAGTTTAAACAGGGACTTAATGGTTTACCCTTACAGAGACCAAATTGACAATGGAAGCTCAGATTACCTTTTTAACTGAACTTTGACCCACTAAACTGCCTTTAATTTTATAAATAAGTCACGCTGCCTAGCTTTAGCTCATTAACTATTTCAAAAATAATAATAAGAGACAGACTTGATGCCAAGCAGGAGAGGTGCACACCACTTCTTAGTAAATTAAATTTGCGTTTGTATTATAATTGGAGTCCAGCTGCATTTTACTTATAGCATGCCTCTTCTACTAACTAGTTGAGGGTGCTTTGAGCTGTTCAGATCTGCCAGTATGAGCACAAAGAGGAAAAAGAAACATGACGCAGAAAGAACAGAAGGAAAGAGGAGGTGAGGGGACCAGTCTGTAGTGACCACAAGAGAGATAATCATGGTTAGTAACTATGACTGGTAGAAGTTGAAGATTTGTTAAAAGCCTGGCATTGTATTTTCATTTTTGTTGTCATATACAGTACATAAGATAGATGTAACCATTGTAACACCACTCATCAATTAATGAATTCCCACTGTAAAGCCTCCAGCTGAGATGAGCTTGAGCAACTTAATGTTTTGAATCGGGATGTGACGTGCCACGGTTGAGTGTGACGGTGAAACCGAAGACTGCTTGTGACCGACAAGTTGCTAGCCAGTGATTACACTTTGGATAACCCTTCTTTCTGGCTGATAATGAAGATCTTTTACAAATTTTTATTCAATGTGACATCAAATTAGCAACTTGAGCCCAGAAATTCATCAGGAGAGTGTTCACTGTGGTCACAGAGCAGAGCAGCAGAGGGGCGTTTTTGGGCCTATGCGAGTCTTTTTGAAATCTTTGCTGGTAATTAAAAAGAATGCAGTTTTTAAGAAACCACAGGAAACTACATCCATCTTTCATAATGACTACTTTACAATAGAGTTATAAAATAGGAGGAGCTATTCAAGGTGCCCTGATGGAAGTAAGAGTCACTTTCTTCCATAGGAATCTAATGTTAATCACATTTGGAGCACTCCCTTGACCTGGGTCGGCATGAAAACCACTTTATTTAATTTATGACAAAGTCAAAATGTTTGAAGGGAGAGTCACCACACCTTAAACCCTGGCAAGTTTCTATCCTTTTTTAAGGGTGCTTAAGCACACCTAAATTTTTATCTCAGCACTCCTAATCAGAATCAAAATACTTTATTAATCCCAGGGGGAAATAATAACATTGTAGTAGTAGTAGTAATTGTTATTTTCTGACACCCCTTTCCATATATCTTACAAAATAAAACAATCTAGTGTACACTGAGCTGCACGGACTTTACTGTCATGATGGACTTCATTGTACCATTTTACAGGATTCTTATCATTCTAAACATGGACTGAATAGGACGGCTGCTGCCAAGCATATACTACTGTTCACTGAAGGGTAATCTACCTGTTGAGGTTGCACAATAACTGGAGGGTTTGTATGGACTTCTAAACTTTAAGGTTAATGAAAATCTCTTACTAGGTTTGTTTCTTGCATAGTTGTATGGACCTGATTTGCCAATGCGTGCATTAAAAGGCGCTACTTTAACCACTTGATAATTTTGTGGACTGTCCCCATGTGGTTAAGATACAGAAACAACGTTGTGCACATATCTCCTCATGTCTGCTTTGCAACAAATTGACCTTTAACGTACTTTGTATCAATTCTGTCATCATGACTGAGTCCATCTCTTCTCCTTGGCTTTTGATCCAGTGTGAGAGGTGATTTTGTTTTATTCTATGCTGATTTTATTATGATAGTTCTGTTTATATAGTCTTTTATTGCTTGTTCATGCTTTTTGCACTTTTATACATTCTAGGTGGGTACACAAGTCGCTCTCACCATGGACTGTTGCATCAGGAAAGGTATCCGACGTAAAACCTCTGCCAAATTACCAATGCGGATTAATCCACTGTGGCGACTCCTTGGTGAGAACACAAAGGAGCAGCCAAAGGTACATGCATTTTATAGATTAGGAGTTTTAATTTTATTCATTTTTTTGCATTTTGTTTAAGAAGCACTTTGGTCAGTAGCTGCTATGTTAAAGCGGCTTGGCTTAGCTAAAAGGTTCACCCACAGACAAATGTAATATATTAAAATTGGATTTCTCATTCTTAATTGTTTTCAGACCATCCAACTAATTAGGTTGTTTTTGAAAGTATATCACTTTGAAGCATGCACTGAATGCATCTGCCAGCAGCATATTATGTTATTCATTTTACTAAACAACAACAACAACAACAACAACAACAACAATAATAATAATAATAATAATATACATTAATTACGTATTATTAGTGTCCTCGGTAGCGTAGTGGTTTGCGCATTCGCCTTTGAAGTGAAAGGTCCCTGGTTTGATTCCAGGTGGGGACACATGCCCCTCTCACCATGGAGGGTTGCTTCAGGAAGGGCATCCGGCGTAAAACCTCTGCCAAATTACCAATGCGGATTAATCCGCTGTGGCGACCCCTTGGTG
>VUQH01069601.1:3056-13109 GCA_015106775.1 Etroplus canarensis
TGAAGGCAGAGAGACAAACAACCAAGCAGCAACTGAATGCAGCTGTAGTAAAAACCTGGCAGAACATCTCAAGGAGGGAAACAGAACATTTGGTGATGTCCATGGATTCTCGACTGCGAAAAATTTTCAGTCAAATAGTAGAAACAATCCTTACATGTAAAATAATGTCAGTTTGACTCAATAATTTTGAGCCTTTGAAACTGGGGGAACTGTGTATGAAAATGGCTGTAATTCCTAAACTATTAATGCAAATTTTCTTTGTCAGAAAAAAGGAAAAAAAGGAAGATTGTCAATCATATCATTGTCCCAAGGCTTAAGGACTTGACTGCATACATAGATTCGATCCCAGGTGGGGACACAAGTCCTCTCATGGAGGACTGTGTCAGGAGGGGCATCCAGCGTAAAACCTCTGTCAAATTACCAATGTGCATTATTAATCTGCTGTGGTGACCCTTTGGTGAAGAATACAAGGAAGCATTCGAATGTATGCTGCATGGTGAATGATGCTACATTGACAACCGATGAGCAATTGAAGATTTTCTTTTGTCTTATGTTAAAAAACTTTAAAAAATTCTTTCTTTGAAATGCAGTCTTTAAAGATGTCTCACATTGCAAAATCACTCCTACTTAGAGTGAATATGAAAATTTGAGATCTCTACCAAGATGCAAAAGAAATTTAATTTGAAATACATTCTTTTGCCATACTCAGTACACTCAAGTACACAATATAATTAAGCCTTACAATAAATGAAGTGAAGAGATGAATTATTTCATTTTAAGAGGGTTACCCCATTACAGTCCATTTATCACATTATAAGCAGAGGAATTATAAAGGTAATAGCCTCTGGGAGAAAAAGGTCTCCTGTGGTGGACCTGCACTAAAGGACAATGAACTTTCTATGTGGTGTAACTGCCACCATCTGCCCCCAGAAGGGACTTACCGTCAGGGAGCCCTCAAGGTCACTGTGCTCATTCGAAATACACACACACACACACACACGTACATAAAGTAAATAAAGCGGTAGATTGAAAAGTGGAGGCTTGTTGGACCAATATTTGTTTATTTGGATTCACAGTAATGCAGGCACCAAGTTAATGCATAGTTTCCATTAGATTTTTCAAAGTGAGCACTGAAACTCTGTAAAAATAGATACTATGTTACACCAAAGATGTAAAGTTTCATATTTGATAGACCGAAAACATCTATCTGTACACATACAGATAGTCTCCCTTTTGCAGCTTCTCCATTACCAATTGGTCATGGCACAACTGATATCACAATCAATGACCATGAACTTGAGATTATATCAACACACCACTTACCAGAAACAAGTGCAAACAACTTATTTGAAAAGCCAAATTAAACAACCAATTTGTAAACAGTGCATGAATACAATTCTTCCTGAGGGAGGTGTATGCTGTATGGTGAATGATGCTACATTGACACATGATGAGCGATTGAATCAATGAGGATGATGATGAAATGCTGGTTTCATGCTAACTTGCATCTTTTTTCACTGTGTCTATAGCTTAGTTTTAGCAATTTCCCCCCTTTGAGCAGTCCCCCCCAGGATTCATAAAGTTTTTTCATTCTGATGATTGTTTTGTTTCTGTTCTGGCATTATTTCAGTTTATGTTTATAAACTCTCTTTTTAAAATTTCTTTTAATTTTTCAGTTTAAGTTTGTTTTCATCGGTTATTGGCCCTGTCTAGATTTCTAAAGATTTTCTTTGTCTTATGTTAAAAAAAATACCTCTTTCTTTGAAATGTGGTCTTTAAAGATGTCTCACATTGCACTGTGGTGGACCTGCACTAAAGGACGATAAACTTTCTGTTTGGTGTAACTGCCACCATCTGCCCCCAGAAGAGACTTACCGTCAGGGAGCCCTTAAGGTCACTGCGCTCATTCAAAATAAAGATTCTGTTTAAAAAGAAGAAAAAGAAAACAAATGGAAAAAGGGGAAAAGAGAAACAAACTGATTCCATATTGTTCAAACATTATTCCTACATTATTTCCTTTCACCACATAAGAAAATACCCATACAGCAAATGTAATAATTGACCATTTCTGTGTCAAGATAAAATAACCAGTTGATAATGTGTCACAAACTTAGTTTTGTGACACATGGGTTTCCTAGTTTGGCTTCATTTTTGTTAAAAAAATAATGACACACTGTAATATGTTGTGTGTTGTGTTGATTTAAAAAATAACATTTTCTTAGCTCTTTTTCTGAACTATGCCTCATTTTCATAAACGTTATGATTATGGATTATTTTATATACAATATTCCCTTGTAAGCAAATGTATAATTATTTCTTCATTGCTCTTGCAATGATCTCAACTGACAGCTTGATAACAGATGCACAGACAAACATATAACACAGACTGATGGGGTGTTAATAATTAACCTGAGGTCCTAATCAGTTTAAAAGCAGTGACACTGCTTTGATGAGTCAGTGTTCCACAGACTGACTCTGAATCAACTTGGAAGATGAAATTCACTAGTGTGTGGTTTATTTTGCTGTTCTGTGGCTTGGGTCTGGCCCAGGATGAAGGTACTGCTGCAGTAACACAATATTGTAATCCTGACATGTGTGAGCTCCTGAAAGAGTTCGGTGCCATGAAAGAAAAACTGAAAACGATTGGAGAACAACAACAGAAAGGTAAATAAAGGACAATTTAAAACATTATTATTAAATTTATTACATTTTGATTTTTATAGTGAAATAAGAATACATGTATGCAGTCCAACACATAATTGTACTGGAAGAACTACAGAAATGTGAAAGTAACATGATAGCCTGTGTCATAATTCTCATAACTGGTGCAGGTATAAAGCCAGTAAAACCTGTTTTTTGAATATATTTTTGGGAAAAAATCATGGGTTCATTTTACACAAATTTATGATTACTGTTATTTATTTACCACAGAAACACCCAAGGTGATATTCACTGCAGCATTTTTTCAAGGAGAGGTAGCCATTGGACCCTTCGACACAGACAAAACCTTACTCTACAATAAGGTGATTACAAACATTGGCAATGCCTACAATTCTGCCACAGGTAAGATGACCAATGTTGTGTATGTTTAATTTTACATTGATAATACTTTTCCAAAAAGTAAAATAACATATTACCATATGTAAAATTTTGTTGTTTTGAGAGTTTCGTCCGTTGTGGTGATGTGTGAAATTAATTCTTAAAACTTTGCAAACCTGGGAGTTTTGAGACCTGCAGGGTGAAAAACAGTAAAAAGAGCACTATGTATCTCCAATATCTGTTTTCATTATCTTTTTTTCTTCTTCAGGTGTCTTTACAGCACCTTTTGCAGGTGTTTATTATTTTACCATTTTCTCTCATGCTGGAGGACACCACAGGCAAAGGTTGTTTCTCTATAAGAACAATGAGTTTATAGTCATGACAAGTGATCATAGTTCAGAGGCTGACACAGCTGATAATGGAGGAAATGCAGTATTCCTGCAGCTGCGGCAAGGAGACCACGTGTATGTACACTTGGGTGCAAACGCACATGTTTGGGGAGGTGGTTCCCATACAACTTTCAGTGGCTTTTTGGTCACTCGAATGTAAGAAATACTAATTTTACCCCTGCTTAAGATAAAATCAGTCTGCTTTTCAAAATATATAATAGATAGCAATATATAAAAATGAACACAGATAGAATCTTCTTCTGTTGAGCTCAAATGTGCTCATGTAAAGCTGTTTTCTTAGTGCAAAGTTTTTGTATTTTAATTTCATCATCATGCTTGCGTTTGAGCTCATTTTACAAAACACAGTTTGCCCCTGATTAATTCATTTTATGTCTGGTTTTATTGCTTAGTTTCCATGTTGAGATGTTTTTCTTAATCTTAAGTAAGGTCCTTTGAATCTCCTCTGTGTTTAAAAAGTGTTTTATAGATGAATTTTCTGTATTGTGTCATTTCTGCTTGATCATCAATGTAAACATGTGAGATCAAAAAATAAAAGTACAGTTCATACTTCTCTTACCATGATGCAAGTTCATTACAGCCTATAGATGTGACTGGCTTTTAATTTGCGCTGATAACGCCCTGAGTCAGTGCTTTTATTCCTAATGTAGTTCATAATGTTTCATTAATGAAGTACACTGTATTTTGGAGTGAAAACAGATATATATCAGCAGAAAATGAATTACTGTCATCACACTCTCTTCTTAAGGTCTAAAGTGGAGTTATCATTGAGTAATAAAGAAATAACATACAAAAACCATCTCAGTGTGCTTCTCTAACAGAAAGCTTCCAGTCAGAAAAAGTGTAGAAAATAAAAGATAATCAGTTAGGTTTAATTTAGTTTATTAGAATTCCTTTTAGCTACAGCAATGCAGAAGTTATTCTTCCTGGGGTCCACAGATATGATACACGAATATCTCCAAGTAATGGATAAATGCATAAATAGGGTAAATTAAACTTATAGGGCCAACCCCCAAATTCTAGGCAAATCAGACACTGCTGATTATTTCTGCAACTTTTATTATTTTTCTTAAACCAAAACCAGTCTGATCCATTAAAGTCCCATCTTACATGATTTGCTGCTAATTTATTGATGTGTGGTACCACAGGACACCTTAATGAGTTCATGCCTTCATGTGTCAGAGCTGTTTTGGTCATGTAAACCAGGTGGTTTTAATGCTATGGTTAATCAGTCTTTGAGTTACACAGTGACAACTGAATGACAATGCTTTGCTAGCAAATATATTATTATTTCCTCATTGCTCTTTTGTTGAGATTAGCTGGTCATAAAAAAGCATAAAAACATGCAGAGCTATCACATTGATCAGATTAAAAAACACACTGACAGACTGCCGCTAATTTTTAACTGTTCAGTATAACGATTCACTTCATTAATTCATGTTGGTATGTGTATGTTTGTACGTGCGCATGTGTATGTGGGTAAGTTTTTCTTTTTTTTTCATTCAATGTCCCTAAAGACACACTTCAGTCTTTGAGTTACACAGTGACAACTGAATGACAATGCTTTGCTAGCAAATATATTATTATTGCCTCATTGCTCTTTTGTTAAGCTCAGCTGGTTATTTGAACAGCACTGTCGCTCAGTAGTTAGCACTGTTGCCTCACAGCAAGAGGGTCCTGGGTTCAAACCCAGGCATGGCCCTTCTGTGTGGAGTTTGCATGTTCTTCCTGTGCTTGCGCAGGTTTTCTCCTGCCATTGGAAAAACATGCTAGGGTAATGCTGCCCATCAGCCCAGGACACTCTCACAAATAATCTCAAGAGTTCACTTCCTGGTTAAATAAAGGTTAATGTGTAAAACAGCCAGAGCTATCATATTGATCAGAGATTGAAGGAAAGTTAAACCAGGCTTAAGTGATGGGTTATTGCTTTATATAGATGTTTTAGATATTTCATTGTGGCAAAATACTCATAATTAGTTTTACTGAAACATAGCGTAGTTTACTGAAACATTGCTATTTTCATAAACTTCATGATTATGGACTATTATATTCTCAATATTCTCTTGTGAGCAAATGTGCAATTATGTGCTTGTTGCTCTTGCACTGATTTGAGCTGATACAGCTTGATAACAGATGCACAGACACAAACATATAACACAGACTGATGGGGAGTTAATAATTAACCTGTGGTCCTTAATCAATATAAAAGCAGTGATACTGTTTTTATGATTCAGTGTTCCACAGCCTGACTTTGAATCAACTTGGAAGATGAAGTTTACTAGTATATGGTACATTCTGCTGTTCTGTGGCTTGGGTCTGGCTCAGGATGAAGGTACTGCTGCAGAAACACAATCATGCAATCCTGACATGTGTGAGCTCCTCAAAGAGTTTGGTGCCATGAAGGAAAAACTGAAAGCGATCGAAGACCAACAACAGAAAGGTAACTGAAAAAGGACATTTGATTATCAAATTTACTACATATTTAGATTTTTGTGGTGAAATAAGAATACATGTAAGTATATAATACATGTAGTCCAATACATAATTGGACTTGAAAAAAGTCTTCTAAAACAAACAAACATGAAAATGGCATGATAGTCTCTCCTTACAGGAAAGTCATAACACATAACTGGTGCTGGTACAAAGTCAGTAAAACATGTTTTTTTTAGTATGTTGGGGAAATATCATGGGTTCATTTTAAACAAATTTATGATTAGTATTAATTGTTTCCCACAGAAATGGCCAAGGTGATATTCACTGCAGCAACTAATGGACGAGGAGATATCGGACCCTTCAACACAGACAGAACCATGGTCTATAATAAGGTGATTACAAACATTGGCAATGCCTACAATCCTGCCACAGGTAAGATGACCAATATTTCGTATGCTTAACTTTACATCCATAATACTTTTCCAAAAAGTAAAATAACGTATTACCATATGTAAAACTTCATTGTCTTCTCAGGGCTTTATCCATTGTTGTAATGTATAAATTTAATTTTTAAAACCTGATCAGGAGTGACATTTATTTGGGTAAAAGACAGTAAAAAGTGTAATAAGAGTACTAAGCATCTTCAATATTAGCTTTGATGAGCTTTTTCTTTCTTCTTCAGGTGTCTTTGCAGCACCTTTTGCAGGTGTTTATTATTTTACCATTTTCTCTCATGCTGGAGGACACCACAGGCAAAGGTTGTTTCTCTATAAGAACAGTGAGTTAATGGTCATGACAAGTGATCATAGTTCAGAGGCTGACACAGCTGATAATGGAGGAAATGCAGTGTTCCTGCAGCTGCAGCAAGGAGACCGTGTCTATGTGAGCTTGGGTGCAAACACATATGTTTGGGGAGGTGGTTCCCATACAACTTTTAGTGGCTTTTTGGTCACTCAGATGTAAGAAACACTAATTTTACTTCTGGTTAGGATGACATTGACAGACTGAATCTACTTTTAGAAAATAAAATACATATAAATATAAATATATAATATGAACCCAGACAGAACCTTCTTCTGTTGAGCTCTAATGTGTGCTTTTTTCTTAGTGCCCAGTTTTGTATTTTAATTTCATCCTCATTCCTGCATTTGATCTTATTTTACAAAACACAGTTTACTCCATTTTAATTCAATTTATGACAAGTTTTATTGCTTATGTTTCATGTTGAGATGTTTTTTCCTAATCTCGAGTAAGGTCTTTTGAATCTCCTCTGTGTTTAAAAATTGTTTTGTAAATGAATTTGTCTTGTCTTGTTTCATTTCTGCTTGATCAGCAATGTAAACATGTGAGATCAATAAATAAAAATGAAGTCCATATTTCTGTTACCATGATGTACAATTATTGCAACCTATAGGAGCAATTGATTTGCACTCATAATGCCCTGGTTCGGTGCTTTAATTCCTAATGTCGTTCATAAGTTTTCATTAATGAAGTACACTGTATTTTGGAGTACAACAGGTATATATTAGCAGAAAATGAGTTAGTGTCATCACACTCCCTGCTTAAGGCCTGAAGTGGAATTACCATTAAAATATAAAGAAATAACAATAAACTGTCTCTGTGTTCCTCTCTAACAGAAAGCTTCTGGTCAGAAACAGTGTAGAAAATAAAAGATAATTAGTTAGATTTAGTTTAGTTTGTTAGAATTCCTTTTAGCTACAGCAAGACAGCAGATATTCTCCCTGGGGTCCACAGACATGGTATAGGAATACCTCCTAGTAAGTTAAATAAAATTTTTAGGGGGGCCAACCCCAAAATTTTAGGGAAACCAGACACTGCTGATCATTTCTGCAACTTTCATTATTTTTCTTAACTTCGGAATTAAGTAATCTGACTTTCAAGCCATTTGTGGCTTACTTTGCTTCTGTTTCTGGAATGGGAGAGTTAAATTCCTTTCTATTTCATATGAGAACTGTATAATCTTGTTACGGTCCCCCCTGTCCTATCTGGTGCTGTATCCACCCTCTCTATTTGTTCTCACCTTCTACTCTCTCTCTCTCTCCTCCTCTGTCGGGCTGGGTTGGGGTCATTAACCTCATTACCTCCTAAAGCTGGCTCCCACTGACACGCCCACCTTTCACAGCGGCCTCCGATCAGCTGACTGTCATCCTCTGCTTCTTAAGCAGCCCTCTGTCTGATAGTCATTGCTGGATCGTTGCTTATGTGTCGTAAGATTCACCAGCTCAACTCCAAGTAATCTTTTGACCTGCATGTATGCCTTACCTGTCACCTACCTTAATGGCTCTCTCTTCTTCCAGACCCGCTTCCACACATTCTCCTCCAGAGTCTCAGGACCAGCCGTTAAGGAGGAATATAGAGCGCACTCACCCGACCCAGCCCTCGCCACCTGCACAATCCTATTGTTGCCCATTCTTGCTGTAAATAAACATCTTTTAACTGAACTTCTGCATCGGTTCTGTCTTTCCAACCATGACAAATCTTTTGTATAATCAGTAGTATGACTCTTTATTCTGTGTATGGTTCAGTGGAAATGTACTGTATTCTGTATGACCTATACTATCTGTGGGGCATAGTATGGGATGGTACAGGATAATACATTTCAAGGTGAGGCTGTCACATCTGAAGATGTCTTTGTTTGAGCTGAGGGAAGGAAAACGACCTAACTTTAGTGTCTGTCAGAGCCTGGTACAGGGTGGCTCAAAATGGTGTCCTTAGTCTGGAATGCTTAGTTTGTATCACATGACAGCCTGTTTACAATACGCCTAAAGACACCCATGAAAGAGGTGTGTGTGAACAAAGGGTCAGAGCTCTTTCCTGGACAAAGCTGTGTGTTGTGCTGTAAACGGCTCTCCATATGCATATGTCATAAACAACTGATTGATCTCAAGAGTCTGATTAAGTGTTTAATTATGAAGAATAATATTTTGCTATGACAGTTTCTCAAAAACAGTGAAAATCATATCCTAGAATTGTAATGCAAGGGTAAAGAGAAAAAATGGGTTGTTTTATTAATGAATTCATTAAAATAGTTATGCAAATGAATGCAGTTGGTAAATATATATAAAAAAATAGCACCCTATTTCATCTCTTGCTCACCGATGCCTTCTTGTAGCCCACTTCTCATCAGGATGCCCTGGTTCCTCAACATCTGACGCGGACTTTGTAAAGCCGGGCAATGTCCGAGCCAGTATGACTTTGTATTTGTCTTTCATGTCATGTCTGCTATAGGCTTGGTCAGCATGGGGGGTCTAGCCTGGGACCCTTACAGGATACCGACACCCTGGCTGAGATTTGAACTTGCAACCTCTGCTCCAAAGGCGGTAATCTTACCACTACACTATCCAGCTGCTCAGAAGAAGGGGTTGCTCTCACAGCTAGAGATTGACGAGGTACAACATATATGCTACTGCAAGGGGGAGCCAGGACAGGTCAGGGGGGTATCACCACCCCCACCTGAGATTGGGTCCCATGTCCCAAGTGCGATGGAAGAAGGATTGTTGAGTGCGAGAGGAACTGACCTGAAAGACAGGATCATGGCGAAGCTTAAAACCTGGACCCTCCGTAGCCGGTTACCAAGATTAAAGTACCCTCGGAAGATCTACTAGATGATGTGAATGCAGCACTACAGACGATATCTACCACGACCATTACGGAAACTAACCAGCTAATCTATACCACAGTAGCAGTGATCAGCGAGATGCTTGGCTATAAGTTGAACAGCCACAAGGAGCAGTACCCTCCATGGAGAAGGAGACTAGAGGCCAAGATCAAGGTAGCACGGAGAGAGGTTAGCCAACTATCAGAGCTGCAGAAAGCTGTAATAAAGAAGGTGCCAAAGAAGTATAGCAAGCTGTCTATACCTGAGGCCTTGGAAACTGCCAAGCAAGACTCACAGCCTTGGCCAGCTGCTTGAAGAGGTACACCAAAGAAATAGAAGGCAGGAGAATAAACCAGCTGTTCTCCACAGAACCATCCAAGGTGTACTCTCAGTGGCAGGGGAACAATATGAGAACAGCACCACCGAGGCTGGAAACGGAGCAATACTGGAAGAGCATATGGGAGAAGGACGCAACCCATAACAGCAATGCTCAGTGGCTAGTGGATCTAAGAACAGATCACAGCAACTTCCTTGAACAGGGTCCAGTAACCATCA
>VUQH01069607.1:0-15299 GCA_015106775.1 Etroplus canarensis
TGCTTCCCCTCCCCTGGTTTCTTGCACACACAATATATCGACCTTCCTTCTCTCCATCATATCAGCAGCTCTCTCCCTTTACTAGTCATAATCCCTACATTTAAAGTCCCTACTCTCACCTCCACCCTCCTACCTTTCCTTCTCTCTCTCTGTCTCCTAACACGCTTTCCCCCTCTCCCCCTCCTTGGTCTTCGGCCAACAGCAGCATAGTTTCCACCGGCACCCTGTTGGCTAACGGCACCGGAGGCAGTCGTTGTTAACCCGGGCCGCGACCGATCCGGTATGGAAGTCGTGTTATGAATCCGCATATTTGATTTGGCAAAGTTTTTATGCCGGATGCCCTTCCTGACGCAACCCTCACCATTTACCCGGGCTTGGGACCGGCACTAGGACTACACTGGTTTGTGGGCCCCTGTGGCTGGTTTCTAATACTTAGGAAATAGCTGGAGGCTACACACAGTTTCAGATTATTTTTAATGCATTCATCATCATTAGTGCACACCATAAGCATTACTTTCTCTGCAGTTTTGGTTGGAAATAGTTCTGTGTTAACCTCTTACTCTAATTATGTACAGCTAAGAATTCTCTTATAATATGGACTGATTAATGCTGGGTCTTTCTGCAGTATTCAGCATATTGTGAAGGAGTATTTGCTTGCATTTTGCCATATATGGCTTCAATGAGCACTACATTGCAATGCTGCTGCTCTGCTTTTTCAAGTTGATTTGATAGTGAGAAGGTTCCACATCCCTAAAATCAATTATTTAAACATGCATTGGGTATTATTTACAAAACTCCCAATGATTTATGGGGAAGCAACATAATCTCATTTTTTATGATTTCCACCACCATCAAACTCTACATACTGGAAAAATAGGTGATACACCTAATAAGTAAATTGATGTAAACTGTCTTTTCAAGTTTCAGTTTTGTCTTGTGACAGCTTATAGGCAAATATTGCTTTGACACCAATGAATACCCTGGTTATTTTGGCTATATTATCAGAAGACTGGTGTACAAACATGTCATCATAGGTCTCATGAAAACAAATCAGCTAGCAATTTAGATTCACGAGTTTGAACGTTTTTGTCAGCCCTCTTGTTTCACATTACTTCAAAGGCCTTTTTGAGGCTTGATTTGGTTTGGTTAAAATTCGATTGGGTTAGCCAAACAAACATGCTTGTATATGTATTTGCGTCCCTTCTCCTACACACAGAGTGGAGCAGAGGGAAACGCCATCAAAAGAACAACCTTTTCCCAGAATATGAGAATTGCTCATCTAGACTTTACCAGACTACACTTAATCTTGGCTCCAGAAATAGACCAAGCAAGCTGAAGAGGATTTGATGAACAGTTTTTGAGATAGGTGAACAGACTGACATTGATTGCTGTAGTTATTGGTTGCATTTAGTCAACTTTATGTAATGGGTCTTTTAGAACATTTTTGGAACGAGAGACAGTGTTTCAATCACAGCCACTGCACACCAATGAGTTGTCCTACCACATACATTGTTATAACTCATCCTCTTTTTTCAGCTTATCTGCATACCTCTAAATTTTTGTGACTGTATCCTTCACAGTGTTGAGCAGTTCCTGTGGTTGTTTCTCAATGGCTACATTTTGACACAAAACAACACCAGCCTTGCTGTTACTGCTGATTACTGGAAAATTGTGGATATAGAAAAATGTGGAAGAGCAGT
The DNA here is from genome assembly GCA_015106775.1 of Etroplus canarensis. Lineage (NCBI taxonomy): Eukaryota > Metazoa > Chordata > Actinopteri > Cichliformes > Cichlidae > Etroplus > Etroplus canarensis. The sequence continues at coordinate 1,701 of VUQH01069607.1, forward strand.
GAATAAATGTTCCAAAACTGCATGAAAATGTGCAGAAATTTTACAGTGCAAGCAGAAAGCCACAGCTAAATTATAACTGATGTAGTACTGACAGGTGAATTCCATCTGATTTCACAGCCAGTTGTCACTGGTTTTAATACAGTGTATTGAAGTTACAGCAGAGCCAAAGCTGCAGCGTTGAAAATTTCCACATGTGCAAAGGTTGAGTAAACACTTTGAACACTAATTGCTATGTTTGGATTCAACCTAATCGACATTTTGATTAACTTAAAATGCCATCATATGTTTACGGGAGCAGCCGAAAGAAGAAAAAGAAGAATGTTTACATTTATACAAATTAGCCTTGGTGTGCTCTTTTACATCTAATAAAAATGCATCATGCGCGTTTAACGGTTTGACAGGGGCTGCATTTTAAAACTGATGCAATCGGCCCTAGCACAACATAACACTTCACATCTGTGGTCTGAGTCTGCTTTGGGGCCTGAGGACTTGATTTCAACTATATTTCACTGCAGTGCTCCTTGTCCAAACAAACACTAACACAGAGTTTTGTATTCATGACACAGCCTGAGCACAGGGCGGAGAGTCCCAACTCATATCTTACACCTACGCTGGCTGTTTTTCTGTTTCTGTCGCACTTTTCCTGCAGATCAGCTTTCTGTCTATCTGGTGGCTTTCTCTAAGGCAAGCAGAGAAAAGTCTGTTTCTACTTTCTTAACACTTGTAGTTTTTAAGATTGAGCGCCTTTGAAAATTTTATTAGTCTTAAGCCACGGCAGGCCAAGAAAATTGACATCAAGCACAGGATTGATACCAAGCAGGATTAATATCATTTTAATGACACAACAAATTATGCCATAATTGTAAATTTATTCTAACTCATAACCTTGTAATTTGATTGAATTTAAAGAGGAGCGACCTTAACCTTGGTTTTGTTTTTTTCCCTCTTTTTGTCTGTGTGTAGGCGTGTATCTAAGCATGGCTTGTTCCATAGCCTCTAACTGTCCATGACCTAAAAAGCTTACTAATTGCAGGTGAGGGAGGACACAGCAGCTGTTCTCCCAGATCTGCTTCCCTGACAATAATCAGCTACACCATCTCAGAGCGTATTTGCATAACAACAAAAAATGTTTATTTTTCACATTATCTGCCATTTGAGATACCATTTGTTAAAATAGCAGTCATTGCATTTGCATTCTAAAATGATTCAGGTAACCTCCAGGCAGTATTGTAGGAACTGTATTATTATACTGGAGATAACTGTGAACAATCGTCTTTTTTTCTGTTTTGTATTATAGGTCAGTGCATCAGATTTATTGTAAAACCAAACCTGGAAAGCACGAATTGTAAAACACCTGATAGTTCTCAGGACATTAAAACACTGTAGTGGTTTCCAATTAGTTTTGCTTGTTACTCCTTAACAGAAGGGGTCATCTTTTAGCAAATGAACTGGCAACCGATTCATATCACTGTAAAATTGAGAGCTCTCAGCCTGTAAACTTAGCTTTGACTGAAAACAAGAAAACAGAGTTAGTCTGACCACCCAAGGTAATAATCTGCCTCCCCCAAAAAAGAACTTCCTCTAATCTAAAAACATATAAGGATTTTGACAGATCAGCCCCATGCTGTGATTGCTCTGGATAGGTGTTACGGTATATGTTGGGTGTCAGGTTCCTCTTCATGAGGAACACCTTGCTAATACTAGGTTGGACCCTCTTTTGCCTTCAGAACTGCCTTAATTCTTTGTGGCTTGGATTCAACACAATGCTGGTGACATTCCTCTGAGATTTTGGTCTATATGTGCATGATGAAAGCTGCCATTGGAAGATGGGTGCACTGTGGTCAGCACATGGTCAGCATCAATAATCAGGTAGGCTGTGGCGTTTAAACAATGCTCAGTTGGTACTAAGGGGTCCAAAGTGTGCCAAGAAGATATCTCCCACCCCATTAAACCACCACCAGCCTGAACCGCTGATACAAGGCAGGAGTGATCCATGCTTTTATGTTGTTTACACCAAATTCTGGCCCTACCATGTAAATATCACATCAAAAATCGAGACTTATCAGACCAGGACATATTTTACCAGTCTTCCATTGTCCAGTGATGGTGATCCTGTGTGAACTATGGCCTTTAGTTTCCTGTTCTTAGCTGCCAGGAGTGTCATTCAGAGTGGTTTACTCCTGTAGCCCATCTGCTTAAAGGTTCAACGTGTTGTGTGTTCAGATGCTCTTCTGCATACCTTGGTTGGAACGAATGGTTGTTTGAGTTACTATTGCCTTCCTGTCAGGTCAAAGCAGTCCATTTTCCTCTGACCTCTGGCTTCACCAAGGCATTTTCTTCCAGAGAACCGACTCTCATTGGATATTTTCTTTTGCAGATCATTCTCTGTAAAACCTAAAGTTAGTTGTGTGGGGAAATTTCACAAATCCAACAAACATGCCACAATCAAAGTGACTTAAATCACCTTTTACCGATTTTGGCGTTCAGTTTAAATTTTAGCAGGACAACTTGGTCATGGCTACATGTCTAAATGCATTGAGTTGCTGCCATCTCATTAGCTGAACAGCTGAACAAGTGTAACTTATGCAGTGCCTGCTGAGTGTATTATTATCTTTCTCCTCTCATACTGTAGTCCTGAATGATCAGGTCTCATCATATTTTAAAGATGCCATTGTGCTGTGTTAACCTTATAGAACACTTCACTCTCAAAGTGCAGACATAACTATGGTCTATTCCTGTTAAAATGAAGATCTTTGTCACCACCATTGCCAAGTATGATTATAGGGTTTAGTTTGATTGTTGGGGTTCTCTCTCTGATATAGTAGGGTCTTTGCAATATGAATCAGACTCAGAGTCAGCATCAGAATACTTTATTATTCCCAGGAGGGATATGAAGTGCCTTGACGTGGCTGTTGTTGTGAACTTATGCTATATAAGGATTTAATATTAACCTAGAGTCATACTGATACAAATCTTACAAGGATGTCAACAAAATTTACCCTCCACTATATCCATGGTGCTAACACATACTGCTGTGGAAGATTTATTTCTCCTGTTGTTTGGCGAGGTCACCAAGTTCGAACTTGGTGGAAAATCATTATGTACCGCCGTTCCAGACGGGGGCAGCGTGTTGCTGTTTGAATCAAGCTGAATAAGTACTCCACTCCCTTTTCTCGCTTCTCCTTCCCTCACTCGCTTCTCTTCAGTGATCACAGCAGTACTGCAGAGAGACACGCCAGCCACTTTGATCATCGCACCGGGGGAGGAGAGCGAGAGAGAGGAAGGGATGGAGTAGAGAAAGGGACAGCACATGAGACAGAGTATCATGCAGCATGCAGGACATGATGTTGAAGGATTTAAGATTTAGTCTACACCTCATGGAAATGGCAGGACAGACAGCTAATGGAAAGCTGACAGGAACATAGAGAAAAAATGATTGACTGAATGAAGGACAGGAAGAGGGAGAGAGATTAGGTAGAGTAAGTGAACAGTGCTTTGAATGAGTGAACAAGGAGGTGAAGATGAACTAAATGAATGCAAGTAACTCTTTAAAAGGTGAAATGGCAAATGCATGGATGACTGCAATTTGAAAAAAGTGCATACTGACACAAGACCAAGTGTTCATAAGCATGCTGCTGTGAACACTGTTTACTCCCTGGAGAAATCTTACCTTTCCTTCACTGCGGTGCTGCGTTTTTAAAATCCTAAATAACCCATCATTATCAGATCCGTGACTTTCCTAGCAGCTGCGTGGATGGGCCAGTGTGTGTGTTTGACTGACAGACGACCCAGCTGGTTTGCTGAAACACAGCAGAAACTTGTGTTGGTAACTGATGTCTGCATGTCTACACAGACATGCCTGCAGGTTTGATTAAGTCAGATAAAGCATGAAAGGAGGAGTTGGGGTGGAGCTGGGTTGCAAAGTGACTTGCATAAACTCTAAGTAGGATTAAGCAGGTCTGCGCACTCTACAGTCATGTGAAAAAGAAAGTACACCCTCTTTCAGTTCTAAGCTTTTACATCTCAGGGTGTAATAAAAATTCCTCTGGTCCTTAGCAGGCCTTAAAATTAGGTAAATACAACCTCAAATAACCAACAACACATGGCATACGACCATGTGTTCTTATTTATTTAACAAAAAACTAAACCAAAATGCAGAAAGTGTGCAAAAAATTAAGTACACCCATAATGCTTCTGTAGAAATTAAGAAGGTAAGTAGCAGCCAGGTGCCGCTGGTCAAATACACTTCATTAACTGATCATCGGCCAGTTTGACCTGTCTATAAAAGCAGATGTTTTGGTGGTTTTCACGTCTAGAGCATTCAGATGTGTGTGAACACAACGCCAAGGTGGAAAGACATCAGCAATGATCTTAGAGAAGCAGCTGTTGCTCCCTATCGATCTGGAAATATATTTATAAGGCCATTTCCAAACAATCTGAATTCCATCATTCTCCAGTGAGAAAGATTATTCGCAAGACAATTAACAATCCTGTCAGGTTCCAGCAAAGTCACCCCAAGGTCAGACTGTGCAATGTTCAGAGAAATTCTTAAAAAATCCAAGCGCTACATTTCAGACTTAATAGGCCTCAATTAGCATATTACACGGTAAAGTTCATGATAGTATATTTATAAAAAGACTGAACAAGTATTGTTTGTTTGGAAGTGTTGCCAGGGGAAAGCATTTTCTCTCTAAAAAGAACATGGCACTATGGCTTAGCTTTACAAAATTGCATCACTGGGGCTGAGGTTGCTAAAGTTGTTAAAAAAACTCTTTGCTGGCAGGGCTCTGTGTGTGGATGAGAGGTACCTTAATGTTCTCGGTGTTGTAGGGCTACCCTGGTTGACAGAGCTCTGCAAATGTACATGGAAGTTGGGAATAGTACCTTTGGCATGGCAAACTTGGGTGGTGGTTCGGACTGGAGGGCGTGTTCCAATTATAGAGGGATCATGCCCTCAGCCACCAAGGTACTGGAGAAGAGAATCTGACTGTTGGTTGATTCAGGAGGAACAATGTGGTTTTGGTCCTGGCAGTGGCACACTGGACAGGCTCTTTACCTTCTCGAGGATCATCGAGGGCTCGTGGGAGTTTGCCCAACAAGTCTACATGTGTTTTGTGGACTTGGAGAAAGTATTTGAGCTGGAGGAGGTGGCTGGGGAGAGGAAAGTCTGGGCCTCTCTGCTTGAAGTGCTGCCTCTGTGATTCAGACCCTGAAAGGCTGTAGACCATGAATTGATGGGTGGATGGATGGATGGACGGATGGATGATACGGACTGCCTGATTTTTTAAATGTTATTTTCTGATATGTAAAGCCCTAAAACTGAAAGAGGGTGTACTTTCTTTTTCAGCTGACTATATGTGAAATCTGACAATTGAAAGTGTCAAAATGTATAAGCTGATCTGCTAGGATGGGCTGAGCTTGACTTCGTGGCCAGTCTGAACTAACACATTTCTCACTTTTACTGTGTACATAGGTTGTACTTCAACATTCTTCCGAAGATTGCATTTTTTTTATTTGAGGCAAATTCTGTGCAATTTTTGGCTACACTAGTAACAGGCTACTTTAAGTACCTGGACATTACTTTTGGAAATAGATTGACAAGAGTCATTATTAGACTTATCATGGAAGGAGATCGTGAAATGATTAAAGCTGAACTGTTTGGGCTGAACCAACTTTGACCTTTTGAGAGGGCATCACTCAGGGTAGTAGCATCCACCTGATCTATCGCCATCCAGAGGCTGTGGTGTCACAGCTACAGAAAGTAGAATGCATTGCCTGCTTTTAGAGCAGTATGATAATTATCCACTTTAATTAGCCTATTTTGTTTACTTTCCAAACTGCAATCCAACAGTTAAACGGCCCACCATGAATACTTCTGAAGCTCCCAGTTGGCCACTTCAGTATTGCCTTATACTTTATAAAAAAAAAAAAGCAAGAGACTTCAGATAATGGCACAGCAGGTACTGCTGCAAATCTGCAAAGTGCAGTACTGTGCGAAAGTCTTGAGCCATCCTTCATGTCTTTATAGTTTGGTTCCAAAGAGCTAGACTTTCTTGTAATTTCTTAAAGTGGTCTTGAGCAATCATTCTCCAGGCTTTCTGAAGATCTTTCAAAACTTTTCTGTGCAACACCAGCTGCTTTTTCAAACTGTACCTGACCACTTTCAGAGGATTTTTTTTAAATTAAACCACCTAACATTAACCTATGGATCCAAGCATTAAGTTATTAAATCATAAAAAAGGAACCAGACCCAAGGGATGAACCACTGTTAAATCTATCTGCAAGAGAAACCTGAAATTGTCACAAAAACACATAATCTCTCTCTTTCTCTCCCTCTTCTATTTCTTTGGTTAAGTCTACAAAAAAATGCCAAAAATAAAATAGTTTGACAGGCATGAAATAACATTATTGCAGGCATAAAATAGTATTTTTGCCTGCATAAAAAACTTGGCATATCTTGGCACAGTGTGCAATGTATCCTTAAAAAACTGAGGTAACTGGACTAGTGAAGGACAAAAGTAATTTACTTTTAATTTTTTGAAGGGGTCTTGAGCATTAGTTCACCAGGCTTCTGGAAGATATGTTTACGTTTTTTTGGACATTGACTGCTTTTTCACTCATTTTCAGTCCAGTCTTTTACCTGACCTTCCTTAAAAAACTGAAGAAACTGGACAAATAGAGGTCAAAAGAAGAAGTGCCAGGCTAAACAAACAATCTTCAACAGATGAACAGTATCTGAAAGCTATGTCCTTAAAAATCCAGCAAAGACCTGAAACAGGACCTGAACGATGCATCTGACTCTTTAATTGAACCATTTACTGTTCACTGAAGTCTCAGATATGGTCTCAGTGATGGCTGTCAAGGAGCCATTCTTAAGAAACGGAACCAGAAAGAAGATTGAGGTGTGACAAATTTACACAAGGAATGGACTAAAATCAGTGGCAGTAGGGCCTATGGAGTGATGAATGGACCTCAACATCACTGAAGCAGTGTGGGATCATCTTGAAAAAGAACAGAGCAAATGGCAGCCAACATCCAAAGAAGATTTTTGGAATGTCCTTCATGAAACCTGGAGAATAATTCACGGAGACTGCTTAAAGAAATCACAAGAAAGCTTGCCTATGAGAATTCAGACTGTTGAAGAATAAAGGTGGTCATGCCAAATATTGACTTTCAAGCTTGTTAGAATTGTCAAACAGCCTTATGTGCTGTATTTTGATTTATGTTTGCACGGTTCACTAAATTTTTGCACCCAGTTCCCATTTTCCTAGCCAAATGTAAAGAAATGACTTGTGGCTCCAGACTTTTGCAGGGTACAGCATTTTTTCCTCCAGGTTACTCCAGACACTGGATTTCCATTTGTGACAAATGACATATTGCCATGCTAGCCTGTGAAAATCCTGTTCAAGATGAACTTGCATGCAAACAATTTTAACAGCCTCACCTCTGTAAGTTGTCTTGTTTGTCCCTCTGTGTGTGTGTGTGCGTGTGCATGCATATGTGTGTGTCAAGCAATGTCAGAAGCAATTAAATGAGACATCCTGGAACCCTGACCTTCTTATCCACTACATACTGAAAACCCACATATAAAAAAAAACCAAAACTTTTGACTGCATTTTCTTTTTTTTAAACCTCAGTGGAATTTCTTGGAAAATTGTATCCATATTTACATAAACTTTAAATATATTGGTCTTTACTTTACTTCTCATACCAAATATAATACAACAAAGACTCATTCAGTTCCCTACGGGGGGTTCAATTTTTATTCGTCATCAGGATTTGATGCATCCAAGTTCAGAATCATTCAGTTTTGGCACCTTGAAAGACATTATGCTTTTTTTTTTAATTTCTCATTTACAACAACACAAAGTAAAACCAAAGAACAAGAAAAATGAGATAAAGAAAGATACTAAGGCTGTGTGAAAGTCCAAAGGAACTGAGAAAATGAAATTAAACAAAAAGGCAAGATAGATTTCTCTTCTGTTAAAAAAAAAAGCCTTGATACATTTTTCAAAGTCTGTTTTTTGTTTCAAGCGCAATGAAGCCCCACCCCAATGACCCGCTCAAAAAAACAAAAACAAAAGAAAAAGAAAATTAAAAATTAAAATTGACACAGTACTGCAACATTAATTTCTACTTTTTCACTCCCACTGCCCTTACATGGTATCATTGTTCAGTTGTTCAAAACATAGGTTCCTTAAAAGCAGATCGGATGATTTTGATTAGCATGCATGTAAATTCTTAATCTTTTTGGAGTCACTTAGCTTCAGCTTGCTGGTAGCCATGTTCTCACACGCACTACTTTGTGTCTTTGGCAGTAGTGACGATTCATTGTCCACAGTCATCTTCAAGTTTGCAGAGAGACCATCCATTACCCAGAGTTCTCTCTTCACTCCGCCCCTGTATGGGGCAAAAAGCAAGAGCGGCCAACTTTTCACTTCTAGCTGACCCTGAGCAAAGATGGCTGCCAGGGTTTCGGCGGAAGGATAAAAGATTTTGTTGTTGTTGTAAAAGAATGTAATAATGTGTCTAACACTAACCAATACCAGTTTATCAAGTAGGCTGATACCTTTGCCCGTCAAATGAGCCAGTCACAATGAATCCTCCGTCTTGGTTTAGGTTCCATGACGACTCAGTTTTGTTTCATTGTAGGTTACCTTGTTTTCTTTTTTTTCTTGTTGATATTTTTTTGCGTCAGGGAAGTCTAGTCATGATTTATTAACATATATGTTCATATATTTATATATAATCAATACATATATTAACTTATGTGTTTTTTCTTTTTTTTCTTTTTTGCGGCCTGAAATGTTCCCTGCTAAAATCCCACACCGCAATGGTTCACAGTTTTAATGCGAATAAAGAATGAAATCAAGAAGATACAGTAACTAAAGAAAGGAAGTAGGGTTTATAAGGAAGTTTAGGGTTCGTGTGTTGGGGGGGGCTTGTGGTATGGTAGTGCGAGGGTGGGTTTATAGGCAGGGCCGAGGGGCCTTTGATCAGACTGAGGAAGAGTAAAAAATATAAAGTTTGCCTATAAACGGGCAGTCTGGCCCAGCCCACCACTCCACAGTTCCACAGCCCCGAGACAACCACCAACCACCCCGACCCAGCGTCATGAATGCCCCCCGCCTGACTCATCTTTCCCCGACCTCCCCCTCAACTCTTTACAAACATGTTCAAAACTTGTTAAACAATGGTTCATGGGAAAATCATGCATGTTTCTTTTTTTATGCATTTTTACTCCATTTCCTTTTTATTAAACAAAAACCCAGTGATTATCTGAGGTGCTGTGGAGCGCTCAGAACTTCCCCGTGTTGCTTACCCCTCACTCCTAAAACTATATATCGGAGCCCTCTTCTCTTCATCTGTCTGTCTCCTTAAACCACGATCTGTTCCCCCCAGAGTTCCTCTGACTTTTGTTAGTGTTCGTGTCATTTTCATACAGGAGTGGTGCGCCGATTGGCGGTGTTGCTGTGGCCACCTGAGTCTTTCAGGTCCTTCTGGATGCAGTTGTGGACCTGCAGGAAGTTGTGGTCCCTCTCCGTGGAGTTATAGGTGGCTGTCGGGGTACCCGTTTGGCCTTTGGGCAGCGTGTACATGGAAAGCTCAGTGGAGGGCAGCGTCCCAAAGGCCTTCAGGCCCACCGGTGATGCCTCGCGAGAGTGCGAGGGATCCGTAGAGCGGGATGAAGAGCGTGAGCGGCGTCGATAACGGTAGCGGTAGCTTGGGATGCGTGTGATGGCTGCGCCTTGGAGGTAGTCGGCGGCTCGTGCCCCCACACGTAGCTCCCGATGTCGGTCGATGAACATGTGCACAGCTAGCACGCCCACCATTTCAGCCATGATAAAGGAGAGGGCGCCAAAGTAGAAGGACCAGCCGTAGGAGTAGCTGTTCTTCTTGGAGTCACTCTTGGAAGGATCCCCAGCATTGGCTGATATGTACACAATGATTCCTATAATGTTGCTCAGGCCTAGATAAGGAAAAGAGGGCTGGAGATTAGATCAAAGCCAAACTATCACCAAACTGAAACAGCAACTTACATAAAGCAACCAAAGTCACGTTTTAACAAAATATTCATGTGTATACAGTATGTAAAGTAAATATATAAATCTACTTAAAGTTTATGTTAAAATGAGTATGCAGTCACTTCCAAAAGTATTGGAACAGCAAGACCAATTTATTTGTCTTTGCCGTGCACTGAAGACATTTGTGTGTGAAATCAAAGCATGAAAATGAGATGAGAAATCAGAGTTTCAACTTTTATTCCCTGGTATTTACAGCAATATAATTTAGACAACACAGAACATAACACATTTTGTATCAAATCATCCAGTTTTTCAAGTGAGCGCAAGTACTGGAACATAATGTTTTTAATTAAATTAAAGTATAACATTCTAAATATCAGGTTGCATTTCCCTTTTTAGGAATAACTGCATCAAGCTTAGTTCCCACGGTCTACACCTGATTTCTTGTTTCTCCAGTGGCTATGACTTGCTAGGCTTTTATCACAGGATATTTTAGTTGTTGTCTTTTTTGTAAAGTGTCTCTCTATCGTCTTCTCTTCAGGAGGTGAAATGTGTGCTCAGTTGGTTTAATATCTGGCAATTGGCTTGGCCAGTTGAAAACCTTCCATTTTTCTCCCAGACAAAGTCCTCTGTTGAGGTGGCAGTGTTTTTTGGATCATTGTGTTGCTGCATAATAAAGCTCCTCCTGCTTAGTTTGGATGCGTTTCTCCACAAATTGGCAGATAATATGATTCTGTACACTTTTGTGTTTATTCTGCTACTACCATCATGAATTACATCATCAATAACGCTGATTGAGCCCGTTCCAGAAGCAGCCATGCAAGCTCAAGTTATGACACAACCTCCACCATGCTTCACAGAAAGGCTTGTACAGTATGTTTAGGATCGTGATCAGATCCCTTTTTTCTCTGTACTGTGGTCTTTCCATTACTTTGGTTGAGGTTTATCTGTATCCCATCAGACAAATTTTCATCAGGCTTTCTGACGTTTATTGCTGATGAATGGTTTGCATCTTGCAGTATTGCCTCTATATTGCTGTTTTCTAAGTCTCCTTTGAACAGTGGACTGTGATAATTCAACCCCTGCTCTCTGGAGGTTGTTTGTGATGTTATACACTGTTGTTTTGGGGTTTTCTTTACTGCTCTCACCATTCGTCTGTTATTAATAGTTGTTGTTTTCCTTGGATGACCAATTCAGTGCCTGTTGGTCAGTGAATTCTTCTTTGTCAGAGACATTCCAAGTTGTGGTAGTGGCTCTGCCAGATGTTTTTGAAATACCTCTGATTATACCTTTTCCCATTTTCAGAATGACACGCCTTTCTCTCACAAACAGCTCTCTGGTCTTCATGTTGATCTACCCTTCTTAACTACAAATGCAGTCTTCACAGATGAAAACCAAAGCTTAAACTGAGAGCAGCTATCCAGGACTACTTAATGATTAAACAGTTGACTTCTTCTGGCACACCTGGCTAACAAGAAGCACCTGACACTTGTCATGTTCCACTACTTATGCTCACTTGAAAAACTGAGTGGTTTGATACCAAATGCGTTATGTTCTATGTTGTTGAAATTATCTTGCTGTAAATACCAGGAAATAAAAGCTGAAACTCTGACCTTGCTTCTGTTTTTATGTTTTGACACACAAATTTCTTAACTAATTAATTGGCCCTGCTGTTTCAATTCTTTTGGAGGGGACTGTATGAGGATTATAAAGGTAGTTTTAATCTTAATTTAAAGAAGTCTCTGAAACAGTCATATTTTTATATATTCAGTCTTTACAAGTCCACTCTACTTTAGCTTTTCACTTATACTTGCACCTTCCAGTTTGGCTGTTCAGACTGACTACATTTTTTGTAAATTTGCCTCTGTGTGGAGGGGAGAGAGTACTGTATTTAGGACAGCTGGTATCAGCAGCAACTGAATCAAGTTCAGCATATACAGTTAGGTCCATAAGTATTTGGACAATGAAACTGCTGAGGATTTTGAATCAAATGGTCGAGATGCAATATAAGTGCAGACTTTCAACTTTAATTAAAGCGGTTAAACAAAAGTATTGCATTAACTGCTTAGGAATTACAGTAATTTATTTTACATAGTACCCAATTTTCAGAGACTCGAAAGAAATTGGACAAACCTTACTGTAGGTCTGTAATACCAAACACTGACTCTGCATCAAACCCTACTGGGAAAATCAAAGCTTTGAATGCTTAAAATGACTTATTATGATTTGTCATTATTTTGACACATAGCAACATTTGGCTGTATGCATAATGATTCAATAGTCAGTCACAGGGCACAGAACGACATTTATGATTATTACAAGAAAACTGCCTTTTCATATTTAATTGAGGCTTTTACGTTCCATTTATTTGCATTTCAGCTGCTATTGTTATCCACCAAGAAAGTGGCCAAATAGCTGTCCTTCACAGCTGATGGCTGAAGACAGCTGATTAATGAGTGCAACAGAGAACCAAAATATGCTTCAAATAAATAATTCACTAAATTTCTGTCTGACAGCGTGAATGTGAATTGAATCTGTAGCAGCTGATAGCCTACGTGTTCCCAAAAGTGCAGGATTTTTGCCCAAACTGGAGCACCTTCTCTTCTTGTTTCTTATATTCTAATTGAATGTTTTTGGCTGTGACCCTGAATTTCACCCTTTTCTGTACCTCCGATGTTGTTCCATTCACATCCTTTGTCTCCCTCAGCCCCCCTTCTGTTTTCCCTCTCTCTATTTTCATCACCTGTTCTTGTCATACACTAGGACTCTGGGTGTGTGCAGCCAGAAATAGACACGGACGTGGACAGACAGCCAAAGAGACAAAAAGATTAATACAAAGCTAAACAGTGAAAACAATCCTGCACAAAGACATAGAACAGCAGACAGAGTGTGAGGACTGTGTGGGTCTGATTGAGATGGATCAGAGAAAAAGTATCAGGGACACCTTATTTTTAGAGTGTAATCCCAGTGGCCTCCTCTTAGCCTAGCAACAGGGCGAGAGAGACAGACACAGACAGCAGGAAAGCGACAGAGAAACAGAACTGCATCTCTCACTTCTGACTTGGAGGGGAACTAGTTATCTAGTGCAGCACAGTAGGCCATGGCCTAGAACCATGCATGCACACACACAAACACAAAAATGCTCTGGCAAAACGGCAACCTGCTCTAGCTTTGTCTCCAGCTTCACTTCCTCTGGTGGTCATTCAGCACCTTCACGGGTGTGCTGTCTCCAAACCAGCCACAGGGGCCCACAAGCCAGTGTAGTCCTAGTGCTGGTCCCAAGCCCGGGTAAATGGTGAAGGTTGCATCAGGAAGGGCATCCGGCGTAAAAACTTTGCCAAATCAAATATGCAGATTCATAACACGACTTCCATACCGGATCGGTCGCGGCCCGGGTTAACAACTACCGCCTCCGGTGCCGTTAGCCAACAGGGTGCCGGTGGAAACTGCTACTGTTGGCCGAAGACCAAGGAGGGGGAGAGGGGGAAAGCGTGTTAGGAGACAGAGAGAGAGAAGGAAAGGTAGGAGGGTGGAGGTGAGAGTAGGGACTTTAAATGAAGGGACTATGACTGGT
>VUQH01069609.1:0-10110 GCA_015106775.1 Etroplus canarensis
TCCACCCTCCTACCTTTCCTTCTCTCTCTCTGCCTCCTAACACGCTTTCCCCCTCTCCCCCTCCTTGGTCTTCGGCCAACAGTAGCATAGTTTCCACCGGCACCCTGTTGGCTAACGGCACCGGAGGCGGTCGTTGTTAACCCGGGCCGCGACCGATCCGGTATGGAAGTCGTGTTATGAATCCGCATATTTGATTTGGCACAGTTTTTACGCCGGATGCCCTTCCTGACGCAACCCTCACCATTTACCCGGGCTTGGGACCGGCACTAGGACTACACTGGCTTGTGGGCCCCTGTGGCTGGTTTTACTTGTGGATAATTGTTTGAACAGATGAACGTGGCACCTTCAAGCATCTGGAAAAAATACCCAAGGATGAACCAGACTTGTGGAGCTCCACAATTCTCTTTCTGATATCTTGGCTGATTTTGTTGGATTTTCCCGTAATGTCAAACAAGGAAGCAGTGTGTTTCAGTATGGCCTTAAAATACATGCACAGGTGTGCCTCCAGTTAACTCAAATGTTGTCAGTTAACCTATCAGAAGCTTCCAAAGCCATGTCATCATCATCTGGGCTTTCCAGCATTGTTTAAAGGCATAGTAATCTTTGTGTATGTAAAATTTTGACTTCAAAAAAATTAATACAAATCTCTCTAAAATATTCTCTCTCATTATTGCAGTGTTTAGAAAATAGAAATAAATTTGGCAATCCTAACTGACCTAAAACAGGAGCAGTTGATCCAGATCATTACTCTTAGGAGTAGCAATTCTTGTGAAAATGAGAAAGTGCCTCTAAGAGGACAAATATGACTATGACCTTGATCACAGTTTGGGCCAAGACCTATTAGGTGAATACTGTGTGCAGGTTTCATTAAAATATGACCAATAGTCCAGGAGGAGTAGCAATTTTTGGGACCTGTGGACAGACATACGGATGACAGACGCATTACCATGGCACTAGCTCATCCGACCTTCGAACTAAACTATATTAGACACAAAAGTGATATATGTCTCATACATATAAAATTTTGCCAATACTAATATAGTTTCCCTGTAACATAATTAATACAAGAGATAAAATAAATAGTAACCTACTACTCCTCTAAAGGTATATACACACCAAGTTTGGTGAAGCTCAAAATTTGCAATGAGCTATTACAATAACATCACAAATATCCATTGTGGACGTGGACGCAGATGTGCAACCAGGTTGAAACTATTATATTTCCTGACTTTCATCTAGGAGCTACATATATTTAAAAATATTTAGGACAGTGACCCACAGTGTGTCAGTATTTATGGGCCATATTTTTGGCCACCTTTATTGTGATCTCACCCATATTTCTGTAAATTTTCATCAGTTTGGTAATAATCTGACTAAATTACTTATCCAGATGTGTCACTGACTGTTGTTACATTAACACTTTTTTTCACTCTCATTGAAACCATATTGATTAATTGACTGGCTGAAGATTTCATGTCGGCTGTTTACATGGCAAATGATTTTAATATGGTGCTACATGAGTTGGAGCAACTGTAAAATGAAAAAAGTGATGAGTGCATGAATCATTTGTCTTCCTCAATATCTATTATAGCTCTTCGGTAAGTGTTTGATTAGCTTTCTAAAGGCAGATATCAGTCATCAGGTCAGTGCAGCTGCTGGCATTATTGCTTTTGTATTGCAGTGTTGGGTGTAACATATTACAAAGTAATTATTTACTGTAATCACATTACATTTTTCAGTTACATATTAATGTATGCAACATATGATTGACACTACTGTACTAAATTCAGTAATCACATTACAGTTACCATTAAGTTGTTACTTGTGTTTTAAGGGCTCCTCAGGTATCTTAAAGATGGGTGCATAGGAAGAAAATGTCCCATTTTTGCAGTGCTGTCAGCGACCTTCAGTTCCTGTGCTGGGAGGAGGAAAATGGTGGAGTGGGCTACAACTTTTGAGGAGTGGGGATGCAGAAATTACTTTTATTTTTATTGCACAAAATGTCAAGGAAAGTGATGGTAAAGCATATGTGTATCCAGGACAGAAACATGTCCACTGCTGCTAATGCAGCACAGGTTCTTTGCAAGCATCTGCACAGATACCATGCCAAAGTGGTGCTCATGAAGAATCCAGAGTGATGCTGAAGCAATGTATGTTGATCCCAGCCATGCAGCCAGAGCCTGATGTTCAGTAGGTCTCAAAAGCAGTGATGAGCAGTCAGGTTTGTAGCTTCGTGGCCTTCATTTCAACCATGCATGTTTCGAATCACTGTGGTGGTCATTGTGAAGTGCTTTTTAGGCAGGTTTTCAGCTTTGCTATAGGCTTTGTGTTAACACTTGAATACTAAATTATTACATACTAAATACTAACAATTTTGTGTGTCCTCATTAAGATAAGAATTTGTGTCTGTGCATGAGGCTGTAGCCAAAGGTTTACACTGTTAGCTGGCGAATATATGACAATGCCTTTCAAGCCATGCTAGGGAGTAAAGTGTAATACATTGCTTTGTTGAATAATGACCCCAACTGTGTTGTATTGCTCACATTTCTTTAAGAGCTTGTATTACTAAAGAAATCTCTCCATAAAGTACCTCATCATCTTGGAAACAGCTACATTTTGGAAGAGGTGAAACATGCATCCCCACAATGGTAGGCATGCATGGAAAGACCAAACAACAATTTTGCTTTTGATTTATTTATGAAAAATGTTGATGCTCCTCTCTGAAGCTGGTTTCAATCAATTTGGGCCTTTTTATTTTGATGTACTAATATGGAACATTTGTATTGTGTTTGAGCTTTTAAACCAATCTCAATCAAAATATTAGTCTACATGTTTACATAGCTATTGTGTCACTGGTTGATGTTGAGCCTTTTTCATTATTCATTATTTGGCAAAGTGCCTCATTTGTATGGTATAGGAGCATTTGTGATTGCCTGTAATGAAAATACGTTTCTTTGGTGATAAATAAAATGGATGCACAGCAGCTTAATGCAAATACTGCGCCATTATTCAACATGATGCCAAATATATGCAGCACGACTTGCAATTGTATATATACTATCGTGTGAGAAGAATAAAAAATAGGCCTAATTTTTGCACTACATAAACCTGTTCATGCAAATGCAAAAACAGTACTCTATTAAACTGTTATAATAAATTTGCACATAGTTCCTTTTATTTTGAAATATTGAAAGAAACTCTTCCTTTCATGTACTAGCATACCAAACATCTATGTAATGACCACAAACTAATTTAAAACGTGTGTGTGTGTGTGTGTGTGTGTGTGTGTGTGTGTGTGAGAGAGAGAGAGAGTGAGAGAAGTCTCTGTAAAATAAGATTTTGACTTGAGGCAGAACTAAAATTGCATGACTAATATTTAATGATCTCAAAGATTCTTTCTTACATAACTTGGAATTATCAGTTATTTTCTAATTAACAAGGTTATTGCAGTTCTCATGCATGAAGGAAGGAAATCATACAGTATTGTGATGTACAAAAAGTATAAGACTAGTTACTGTCTCTTGCAAAAGAGCAGCAAGATAACATTCTAACACCACTTTATATTATTTTATCCCTAATGATCAAAAATTCTGAGCCTATACATGCCGTAACTCCTCTTTAAATCCAAAATGGATTTTGTATCTGCTTATAGTGAATAATTTAACAAACCCTGCCTTCACTTTCAATTGTTATAATTAGGATAAATATTGTTGCAAAAAGCACAAAAGTCTTCATAAACACATCATGTGGAATCCAGTTAAGAGCTGACCCAACTCTACAAAGTGGCAGCAATAGAAGAGCTAATTATCAATAACAGTTAAACACCTCAGTGACAGTAGAACTGGTGTGAAGTGAATAATGCTTGAGTCCTTATAAGCACAGCAACTAACACATGTGGGGTTCTGGTTGAGCTGCTCAACATCCCCCCCAGTAGGATGACACTGATAAAACAGTGTGAATGCAAAACTGTAGAAAACATCTGGGAATATTCCCTTTGGTTTTCTGTTTGTTTGTTTTTGCTTTTTAATAAATGTATTAATGGTAAGAAACTTACCGTCTCATCACTGGTGTACACATACACTATATGCAAAAAAGTATTGGGTCACCTACACATTACACCCGCAGGAGTTTTTGACATCCCATTCGAAATCTATAGGCATTAATATAGATTTGGTCCCCCTTTTGCTTCTATAACAGCTTCCACTCTTCTGGGAAAGCTTTCTATAAGATTTTTGAGTGTGTCTGTGGAATGTTTATCCAGACGAACATTTGTGAGGTCAGACACTGATGTTTGATGAGAGGACCTGGCTCACAAGCTCCATTCTATTTCAAAGGTGTTTGATGGGGTTGAGATCAGGGCTTTTTAAGGCCAGCCAAGTTCTTTCACATCAGACTCATCCAAGCATGCCTTTATGGACTTTGCTCTGTGCACTGGTGCACAGTCATGCTGGAACAGGAAAAGACCTTCCCAAAATGGTTCCCATAACGTTGGAATCATAGAATTGCTCAAAATGTCTCAGTAAGGATTAAGATTTCCCTTCATTGGAACTAAGTGGCCAAAGAAAAACCAAAAACATATATCTCTCCTACACCAAACTTTGCTGGTGGCACATAGCAGTCAAGGCAAATAATGTTCTCCTGGTATTCACCAAACCTAGACTCTTTCCTCAGTCTGCCAGATAGAGAAACATGAGTTTTCACTCTACAGAACATTTTAGAGTTTAGTGGTGGCATGCTTTACATCACTCCATGCAACACTTGGCAGTGTACTTGGTGATATAAGGCTTGCATACAGCTGCTGGGGCATGGATGATGCTCATGATGCTCCTGGTGCACAGTTTTTGTGCTGATGTTAATGCCAGAGGAGGCTTGGAACTTAGCAGGTTTTGAACTGGCAAATTTTATGCACTGTGTGACCCCACTCTGGGACTTTATGTGGTTTGCCACTTTGTGGCTGAGTGGCTGTGGTTTCTAAACATTTCCGCTTTGCAATAATATCCCTTAGAGTTGATCATGGAATATCTAGTAGGGAAGAAATTTCATAAAACTGACTTGCTGTAATAGTGGCATCATGTTAAAGTACTAGGACTGAATTCAGTGAGCTCCAGTTTCCAAAAGCAAACTGCATGGCTATGTGCTGAATTTTATTCACCTTGGCGACGGGGCTGAATGAAACACCAAAATCCAATGTCTAAGAAGCGTGGCTCACGGTCTGTACAGTGTATCTGATGTTTTCATCTAAGGCTATTTTTCATCTTGTCATAGACAAATGATGTTTGAGTCACATGCTTCTTGTTTAGTATGTCACAAGTTCTGTTTCCTTTGGACCTCACATTTTGGATCTGTAGATCTGTTTTATAATGCGTCGTGAAGCATCAGTTTTTTTGTGCCATATTTTATCTTTTTTTTCAAATTTCCAGTATTTCACTCAGCTCAAAAACACATAAAAGCAGTAGAGAGAAATGCAATTCATAAAAGAATAACTTGAAAAATACCTTCCATATTTGCTGATCAGGTATTTAAGGTTTCTTTGTGTTGGATATCTTACTTAAAGATGAAAGTGTATATCTGTATTTTTAAAGAATATTGTTGCTATTATCTGATTCATTGAAGACTTTAATCCACATTTGTAGAGGTTTCTTTTTGTGTACGTTTTCTTTACTTTTCACAAGATCATATAAGTGGACCTTTACAACTCCACTAAGCCCCACATGGACCATCTCTCAGTGCACTCTCATCTCACACCATTTTCCTTTCCTTTTTTCTTAAGAGTCAATCCCTCCTGCATCTTGTAAGCTTTTTTGAGGAAGGGTACATGGGACTCCATTTCTCTCCACCTTCTTATCCCTAAATCCGAGCTGGTTTCCATGAGAAACTGTGAGGAATGTGTTTCATTAACATTCTTTGTGGAATGCATATGTACTTCTTGTTCATCAAATCTAAAGCAGCCCACCGCCTCCCTAATCAAAAGCAGCCCATGACGCCTTTTAAGTGGGGCTCAAGTGTCTTCGAGGAAGCAGCATGTCCATATGAATGCCACAATGACCACATGTTAAAGAGTGTTGATCCACAACCAGTTTTGTGTGAACCCCTCACTAGAAAGAAACGATACAAATCATTTTGGCAAGATTATGAGACAAACGATGCAAATGTGTGGCTCGCTATCAGTCATTTAGAGTTGATTGACTGACTGTGTCTCAAAGTCAAACTGTATACTCTGCTGTATAATTTTTTCTTTTTTTTATCCCTTTGGACTTGTTTTCCTTTTCCATCATATCTTATTTCTGCTTTGATGTTTTAGCCTTGCTCTTTGGCATACCAGAGCTAGAGGGGCCATTTCAAGTTTAGAAAAGTGAAGGAGCCCAGAGGTCATGAGGACCTCTGCACTGAAGAAACACATGGGGCAACATGGCAAAGGTCATGGTGAACATACGGTGTTACATACAGGACTGAGTATCACACTACAGTCTGCCAATCAAATCCTTCCCGTGTCTGAGAAGGATTTTTCAATGACAGAGAGATGTACAGTATACAAAATACAGTTGTTTAAATTTTAAAGATCGACATTTTGATATATGTTGCTTAAGTTAATTGATTTTCATTTTCAGTGGCCAAAACATTAAAAACTACATTTAACAAACCTAACAGCACTGTTCCATCAGCAAATTGGTCACTCTTCATTTGAAAGCATTTCCATATTTATGGTTTCCTTTTTAGATTCTGGATGCTAAAGCCAGAAAGTGATAACCACTGGTGTAAAAACTGGAAAATGAAAAAAATGTGGCCTAAAACATAACCCTGATAAAACCAAACAAGTTGTTTTTGCTAGCTGTAACATGTCAATGATAGGTGGATTTTATTATTCTGTTGGACAGCCTCAGCCTAACCGCTACCCCCTGTTTTTGGTGTTTGTGCGAAACCAGGCCAACCAATTACTGGCCATAGCTTAAGGTATGTCATCGGTCTTTCTATCTAAACCATACATGAACGTCATACAGTTTTGGGGGAATCAGTCAGAATATTTTCCAAAGTTGTCCTCTCTTACAGAGGCAGATCTAAAGGGGGGCTGGGGTGGTGCTGCCCCCCCAAATAAATACATAAATAAATAACTTCTGTAGAAATTACAAAGAAGATGAAAAGGTCTGGCTCCCCTTTTCTGTGAAAAGACAGCTCAATGCTCCTCCATTCATCACTGTAAATATATGACAGTCAAAGCTATTGGTTTAATTATGAATGAAAAACAATGCTTTTGTAAGTTGTGAAAGATGGATTCCTCCTCATGTACCTCATAGTGGTTTGATCCACTGCCTACCATTCCCTAACTCCTTAACTTCGCGAACTGCAAACATATGTGTGAGACACTGTTATTTACTCATGCAACTCAGTAAAATTAAGCATATTTAGTGTTGTAACCAGACTATTTTATTAGTGCCACTGACTGTCTTCAAATCTTGTACTTCCATGCAGCCGCTATACTACTATCGGTAGCTAAGTCTCCTTATACATGTTTATGAAAGCAGGGAGATCTGAGCACATTAAAATCATTACAACTCACTGATTTTTCAATCAGTTTTCAAGTGCTTTTTGTCTGGTTTGTATTTTGCATTGAATTTTCTTGTTTCCCATGAACTCCCCAACTCTTTGCAAAAAAATAAAATAAAAGTACCAGAATGTGGAAAATGTTAAACAAAGCAAATCAAATGCCCCTTTTTCTCACTTTTTTTGGGACTGGCAACAGATATATGACAGATGGATCTGAAACACACAAAACCTATCCTGTCCACATGGCACGATACCACCAGAGGCAAATTTTTTTTTGTTAAAAAAAGGCTTTTGAAAAGTCACCTTTTCAATAACCACATCACATCCTTTACATTTACCTCAAACATGTACACAATCTGTATTTGTGGAGAACCTGTGACTCAACTGGCCACTGACACAGTAACTAAGAGGCACTTGGTTTCAGGAAACACAAAGCAGATCAAAACAAGCACTTTTTGATCTGTGTGGTCTCTTTGTGGAGTGGTGGACGTGGTGAGGCAGCAGGGAGTGAGGGGGAGGCTGCTATGTTTCACCTCCTCGAAAATCAGACAGAAAGTCATTGATTTTCCCATGACATACCCAACCCCCCCAAAACACACCCTTCAGAGTCAGACGGCTGGCGTGGTGAACATGCACACCATCTCACATACAAACACGCTCCTCAAACCCGGAGCCCTACCCCCCAGCTCGGCCCTGCGACCACCCCCTCTTCCCCTATCTCTCCCTGGCTGCCTCTCTCTCGCTCCCCCTGTCTCATTTATGCCTTTGCAGAGCAGCTGCTGCCCAGAGAACTGAGGGAGCAGCATTCACATCTGAGCACATTAGTCACCAGATGTCACCTTTTGCTGCCAGCCCATCGAACATCCAGGCAGACAATGCCCCATGCATTCTGAACATCTGACTTACGACGTCTCCTACAAAGGGGGCTGGGTGGTGCTCTGGACTCCAACAGCCATGGCTGGTGAAGCTCAAAGCCACGTCGACAGTGACACCTACAGCTTGTCCACACACACTTTAAGTAGAAAGCTGCTCTTGAGGGATTACAATCAAACACCACCTTGAGATATTCAAGCTGATAGAGGATGAGATCCCTCAGTAGAATGGATGAAGGCAGGTGGATTTTTACACCAAAAACAGCTACTTTTTTCTTCACCAAACAGTTTATTCAGAAATGTGCCTAGAATTTTGAGTGTTTACCTGTTTTCCTGTATCCTAAATATGTCTGAGCTGCTCAGAGATCTGAGTCGTGTGCAGAGATGCTTTCTGACAACCCTGATGTTGCTTTTGACACCTGCAACAGATCTGGTGCTGTCACCTTGAGGGTATCAAATCTGTGTTCAGACTGAAAGACAGCAGCTTGGCGCACTCCGCACTACATACATAAGGAGACAGTTTGCATGTATTTGCCAAGTAAAAGGTCTCACTCAGAGAAGTAAACAGTGGTAAGAGCTCACAGAATAGCAAAAAAAGCCCAGAGGCATAAAATGTATGAATTGCAGAATTCCATTAACTAGCACATGTACTTTTTAAGCCTTAGGTTGAAGTGAAAGTTTTCTGTTTCAAAATGTGTACCTCTTTCAATCCAGTTCACTCAAACTTTTAAATAATTCATGGCATCTGAGAGCTGAAGACACTTCAGTTACTTCAGTGATGCTGAATATCATATACATACATTTACTGATTCATAACTTTTTAATTTTAAAAAATTACTATCAGCAACACAAAAAAATTAACTTAGCCGCTGAGCTCAGAGAACGCAGCAAATAAATAAAAAAGTCAAAGAATCACAAGCTGTAAGGCAATTTTTCAGGTTTAAATAAACCCTCGGGCTAGCTTTGCAGATTTGAAGGAGTAAAATGGATGGTAAATGGATGTGTCCTTTCATAGATGTTCATATCAGTTAACCATAATCACATCCATAATCTAACATAAACCAACTGTTTAAAAACTCTAATTTACTCTTGCCGTTTTAATTACTCTAACTTTAACCACAGTTTCTTGCTCATAACTACGGGGAGTAAAAGAAGCTAAATATTTTTTCTGAACCAAGGTTGGTTTCCTAGTCCAATGACAGGTCACATTTCAGATAAGTTTACCATTTTTTTTTTACTGATTTCAGCCACGGCTACAGCAGGTGGCAATGGCAGCAGACACAACACAATGTCACCATGAAAGCATACGATCCCATGATCAATTTTGTTTTTGTCTTGTGTAGATCGAAAAGTTACAGAGATATGACATGAGATATAAAAAAAATTAAAAAATTCAGAGAAATCCCTACCAGCTGGCTAGCCTATATTTTATATTTTATAACTGAAACTCTAATCAGTTCCATATCTCATGGAGGTCTATCACAGTGCTAAAATTCAAAATTCAGTGTCAAATAGTTTATTGTTGTGCTTGCGCAATCAATTTGATTTTTGTTTTGTGCTGATTAGACAAATATTCAGTGAGATATGGCTAAAAATGCTAATAATAATAATACCAGTAATTTTTTTTTTTTTACAGATAATGCCACCAGGTGGCAAGTCTGTTTTTTTTTTTTTTTTTTTTTGGTTTAAAATTTAA
>VUQH01069609.1:10130-28345 GCA_015106775.1 Etroplus canarensis
ACAGGAGGGAAATTTTTTTTTTTTTTTTTTTTAATTTGGCTGAAAATCTAATCAGTAGTACATCTCATTGAGGTCTATCAGTGTGCCAAAATTCAAAATCCTGAAATCCTGCGTCTAATAGTTTTTGTGCTATTGCACTGACACAAAGGATTTGCGGTGGCGGCTCCACTGATGATTCCATTATATTCCTGCTGTTTGGGGATATAAATATTTAATGGTGAGACCCAAATTACAATAAACTGTATCCTTTAATTGTGAGATACATTACACACCCACCTCTCCATACAGCTCAGTGAAACAACCTCTAGAAGTCCTTGTGTGACCTTATCATTGGGTCAGTTTTCACTCACACAAAGATGGGATTTTGTTTTTCTTTTCTTTACCTGTTGGGATAATGCAAAATTTGTACTGCACACATACACAACAGTCATTGAGCCATCAATTAATAGCTTGAATTAGACAAAACATCAATTCAGCTGCTCTTTTACTCCAATTGTTTATCCATGGTACACCTTATCAGTAGCATGATCCTCCATCCTCCGCCTGTCTGTACTGCTCTCCGTATATTAAACGATGGGCGGCACTTTCCCCTCATAGCACTATCTGCTATGTTGAGTCACCTCCAGACACATTAGCATATTTATCATCAGCTTCACAGACTTCAAAGTCAGTGCTTGCTTCTCATAGAGATGAGGAAGCGCCACCAGGAAGCCAGCACAGATTGCAAAGCACTAGGTGTTCCCCAGGGATCAAATATCCATTTAGGTAAGAGGGGGGGGAGGCTATAAGCAGAATTCAATTCATTTATTTACAGTGGTGATGATGTCTTTAGCAGTGACTTTAAATATTTGCTCAGTGCTAACTGCAGTCTTTGCCACCATCCTGTAACGTTAACACACAGCTAATACTCAAGGGAGCACAGCAAAATTTTCTTTTAGGGTTTTAGATTTGTTTATACGCTGCACAGCATAACATACATCAACACAGTAAACAGAATGTAATCTCCATCTCTCCCACACACACACACACACATATATATGTATAATGCAAATTTGAACTCTCAACATGTACTTTGTTGCTTTTGTTTCTTCATAAGTCCAGGAAACTGGATAAGCAGTACAGCAAATCTTTTGTAAACAACATCAGTCTTACCTGTGCTTTGTCCACCCCTGAAAGCAGGGTGGGTCAGGCTGCATTTGTCCTCTCTGAGTGCACACTTGATAGACAGCTTGTCTCAGTGTGTGGCCAGTAAAACAACTACTCAGGTTAAAGAGAGGTCAGTGAGCAATAGGTTTCTCACTGCAGTGCAGTGTATTGCTGTACATGGAAAAGTTCAAGTTAGAGGACAATGTGTACATTGACCAAAGGATAACAATGCACTCAGGTTCAGTAAACACATGAGTATTTACAAGGTTCATTACATCCACAATACTTTAAGTAAAGTTCAAATGAAGAACTCTAAATGTATAAAATGTATTATTTTAACTTTTATTCTAAATGAAAATGTGCTTAATATGCACTTATGGTCACTTTATAAGGTACACCTTCTCATTAATACAAATATCTAATCAGGAACTAACATGGCAGCAACTGAATGCATTTAAGGCATGTGGACATGGTCGGGTCAGGCTAAAGTTCATACTGAGCATCGGAATGGGGAAGAGAGATGACTTAACTGACTTTGAACATGGCATGGTTCTTGGTGCCAGGTAGGCTGGTCTGACTATTTCAGAAACTACTGATCTACTGGGATTTTCCTGCATAACCATTTTAGGGGATGTATTAATGAAGATACACAATGTCCCCCACAGTGTAATGGTTTACACATTCGCCTTACAAGTGAATGGTCCCTGGGTTAATTCCAGATGGGGCCCCTCTCACTATGGAGGGTTGTGTTAGGAAGGGCATCTGGTGTAAGACCTCTGCCAATTTATCAACGCAGATAAGTCTGCTGTGGGGACCCCTTGGGGAGAATATTGGGCACAGTGGTTAGCACTGTTGCCTCACAGCAAGAGGGTCCTGGGTTCAAACCCAGGCATGGCCATTCTGTGTGGAGTTTGCATGTTCTCTCCGTGCTTGCGCAGGTATTCTCCGGGTGCTCCGGTTTCTCCTGCCATTGAAAAAACATGCTAGGGTAATGCTGCCTGTCAGCTCAGGACACTTTCGCAAAAGAGATTCTTAATCTCAAGAGTTCACATCCTGGTTAAATAAAGGTTAATAATAATAACAGAAATACAAGGGAGCAGCCGAAGGTACATTTTAGCATGAATGAAGGTGAACGAAGCTGAGGTAGTAAAAGTGGATGAGTTTAAATACCTGGGGTCAACCATCCAAAGCAATATAAAAATTGGTTCCTGGGCCCAGAAGTTGGAACCATTTATGTACGAGTATGGGAGAGGCAACTACAAGAAGTCCAGGGATGATTTACAATAGGAGCCCATGGATTCCATTGCCATGATTTTTTTTCCTATGGACATCAACCCAATTTATGCAACTTAGTACTGTGTAATGCTCAGTTCTAATACCTGTCAAAACCAATAGTAGATACCAACAGACTCATCACAAACACTGGTGAAATGATGGTGTTTTTAGAAAACATATAATAAGGAATTTCTTCCTAAATCTGTTGCTCCAGATTAAAAGATCTTATATTCTATTCATTTATGGGAAATATTTCTAAGCCTCTTAAAAGTAAAAATATAAGGTTTCCATTCATCCATCAGCTGTTCACTTCATCCTTCAGAGGGTCATGGGGGGCCTATCCTAACTGACACCCTGGACAGGTTAACACTCTATCCTCCCAAGACCCAAGCTCTCGTTTGGGATTCATGGGCTGCAACAGGTCTATTTTGAGGAGAATAAAGTGTAGGGTTCAGAAAAGCCAAATATAACCACCAACAAAATAAATCTGGTTAAATAATAAACAACTACATTGGAAGAATTAACGGTTAGTGCCAAGAATGCTAAAAAAGACACACAGAATTTTTTGGCACAAATGGCAAACTTGTTACCAGAAGGTTCCTAGAAGTTTAGCAAATCTGGCAAACTGTAGTGGCAAACCACCAGCAGTTACAGTTCATAATTGCTGCTGGGTTTCCTGGATGTTTTCCACTGGTAACCAACATTAGGAAACAAGCTTGCAACAAATGTGCTGCAAATATTTTACTTTTGCTGTCACAGTAACCCTCTCAGGGATGCATCAGGAAGGGCATCGTGCATAAAACCTATGCCAAATTACCAAATTAATCCTCTGTGGTGACCCCTTGGTGGAGAATATAAGGGAGCAGCCGAAAGGTACGTACATATCACAGTAACATCAATGTCGCATTCATGGCATGACGGTTTTGCCTCAAGTTGTTTTTGGTGAACTTTGATACGTCAACAGTCAAAACAATACAAACTGTACAGTGCTGACCTCATCTGCATTACATCCTCCACTTAGAATTACACTTCATTTTTTCATAGACCAATATTTTATTCACAAAAGAACACAGAAAACATTTCAAATGTTGAAAGGGAGAATTTTTTCTATTTTAATAAAAAATACTAGCTTATCTTGAATTTGATGACAACAAGTCTCAAAACATTTGGGACAAAGGCAACAAAAGACTGGAGAACTAAGTGGTACTAAAAAGAAACAACTGGAGAATCATGTTGCAACTAATAAAGTTAACTGACAACAGGCCAGTAATATGATTGGGTATAAGAAGAGCACCTTAGAGAGGCAGAGTCTCTCAGAAATACTGATGGGCAGAGGTTCAGCAGTCTACAAAATGTGTCGCAATTTCAGAATAATGTTCTTCAATGTAAAATTACTAAGACTTTGAACATTCCATCATCTACAGTATAGTACATAATATCATCAAAAGATTCCGACAATCTGGAGACATTGCTGTGCACGAGGGACATGGCCGAAAACCAATAATGGATGCTTGTGATTTTCGGGCCCTCTGATGGCACTGCATTGTAAACAGACATGATTCTGTCATGGAAATCACTGCATGGGCTCAGGAACACTACAGAAATAATTGTCTGTGAACACAGCTTGCTGTGCCATCCAGAAATGCAAGTTAAAGCTCTATCATGAAAAGAAGAAGCCTTATGTGAACATATTCCAAAACTGCAGCAATCTTCTCTGGGCAAAAGCTCTTTTAAAATGGACTGAGACAAAGTGGAAAACTTTTCTGTCGTCAGATGAATCAAAATTTTAGCTTCTTTTTGAAAATCACGGATGCTGTGTACTCTGATGGTATGGGGGTTCATTAGTGCTTATGGTACTGGCAACTTGCACATCTGGAAAAGCACCATCAGTGCTGAAAGACACAGTATAGAGAGGTTTTAGAGCAACATATGCTCCCCTCCAGATGTTTTTTCATGGAAGGGCTCACATATTTCAGCAAGACAATGCTAAACCCCCAGCTATTCCAACAGTATGACTTTGTAGTAGAAGAGTCCAGGTCCTGGACTGGCCTGCCTGCAGTTCAGACCTTTCACCAACTGAAAACATTTGGAGCGTCATGAAACACAAAATACGACAAAGAAGACTCAGGACTTTTGAGCAACTGGAATCCTTTATGAGAAAACAGTGGGACAACAGTCCACTCCCAAAGGTCCAGCAGCTGGTCTCCTTAGTTCCCAGATGTTCATGGACTGTTATTAAAAGAAGAGGGGATGCTGTACAGTGGTAAACATCCCTGTTCCAACTTTTTTGAGACATGTTGCTGCCATCAAATTCAAGATAAGCCATCATTTTTTCATAAAATAGTAAAATGTCTCCCTTTCAACATTTAATATGTTTTCTGTGTCCTTTTGTGAATAAAATATTGGTTAATGAGATTTGCGAATCATTGCATTGTGCTTTAATTTATATTTTACATGATGTCCCAACCTTTTTGGAATTGGGGTTGTAAACATTTTTTCTGTATTGATTACCATGTCAGTCACTAGTTAGACAAGCATATTTGCTTTGATACTTTTCTGGTCAATTAGACTATAACTTTTACTTGGCTTTCGCCCATGCAGAATAATAATTGATATTTTTGTCTATTTATCACAGGCAGCTCTAGGCTTACTTTTGTTTTGATCCATTTTAATGTTTAAAGCCACTTCCTGTGAACCACCACTGTGTGAATTGCAACCTCTTTCCTCAAATGCTCAATCTCTTGATTTTTAAACATACATGCTCTGTTAATAATGTGCTCTGAATCATTAATATGCTACATTGTAGCCACCCATTGTAATTGGAAAATTAGTTACAGCACAGTGTCTAACTGCTTCCTACATCACTGATGCCAGCCCTCTCTCTGTGTCATCTAAACCCAATGCTAATGAAGCCTGGGCCCACAACATGCAGAAGGTTGAATATCAATTTAATCAGTCCCTCCCTGCAGGGGCTTTCAGAGAGAAATGACAGCCAAAGTGCATTAGTAATTCAACTGCTGTCACTTCTCATAGCTGCTTACCTTGCAAACAAACTGCTCTAATGGCACCTGCCTGCTGGGCAATTTAAGCACTGTAGAGCCAACAGAACATGAAATGGACTGGAGACCACTGACCTAAATACAAAAAGGGACGACACTAAACAAGGAGTAGCTCTCTTGCTGTCAAAGTGGAAAACATCTGTTTAAAGAATATGGACAATCACTGAGATTTGCGTCTCTGTTCCAAGCCACGCCTTTATAATTGAAATGTGTAAACAGTACTGCTTTATCAAATAACATTTCTTAGAAAAAAGAAGCATCATTATTTGAAATTCCTGCCAATTATTTTGTCATCAAAAATATCATCCCCTCACATTTCTGATTAATATCTACAGATAAGAGGCACAAATAATGCTTAAATACACAAATGAATAGATAAAAGAAAGAGTTCATTACCTCCGCTCATACAGTTGAATTGCTTTGACATAATCCCCTCGTATTCCTCAAGGGGATGGGGGAGGGAGAAAGCAGGATGGGATAGTGTGTGTGTGTGTGCGTGTGTGTGTGTGTTGGGGGTGGTATGGCTCATTTCAGTGTCAGCCTCTATACGTCAGCAAGGGGGGAAATGTGTCATTTCTCACTGCTCCCAGTGTAGCAATCCATGTTTTCATTCAGTCTGTGTCATCATAACACACTGATGCTGCTCACTGTGTCATCTGTAAGACTTGATTTGAACATGATGACTGGTGAACTAGTGCCACCTGTTGTTAGCAGTCACAAGTGTTGAATTTTGAATTTTTTTTATTCTGAAATGAATCTGTCTTTTTTTTTTTGAGTTAAACTTTCTCTCCTGGATTGCAGTGCTCATCCTCTCTTTCAGCCAACTGCATGCTCAATATGCTGCGGCCAGATGCCTCTTAGCAGCCAAGCCCCTTCACATCAATATGTCAGGTCAATAGTGTTGGTGGTATTGAATGTGTCAGAGAAAAGAACTTCACTCAGGGAGGTGGAGTGGCGGTGGCAGAGAGGACGGGATCCAGGTCTCCTCTAGTCAAGCAGATCCATTCCAACACTGCAGGAGAAAAAAACTCAAGGCCAGGACTGGCTGGACAGGAGTGAGAAAGCAAGAGTATAGATGAGTCAAGTGGTGGCATAAGATATATAGTGTTATTTTGCTGCAGCAGGAAATAACACAGTAAAAAATGGTAGCTATTTGATGCCTCAGGTTTTCAAACACAAATGTGCATCCAAAGTGTGCCTCCCCATAGCACTGCACTATACATGATGCACCATAGACTCTAATTCCTGCTGCCTCACAGCAGCAGACAAACCTTTGCACAGTCACTCATGTAGACATGATGTTATATGTTGTTCTCTGGTCTATAACATAGCAGCAACACGGCTGGGAGTTCTCTCACAGGCATTACGCAACCCCATAATGAGGAGCCGCTTGGTGTGATTAGTATCGTCTTGGGCACTTATTAAATCCTGATTGGATGACATCGAACAAGACTAAACATTTCCCATCCATTCTTAGTGACTGCTCATTTAATCAGAGCATTTGTTTGAGTACCGTGGCCTCAAGTATACATGAATATTTAAGGTGGTCCATGCAGTCGATGAGACTACCTGATTGTCTGTTTAACCAAGGCCAGCTGCTTTTTTAGTAAACTCCCTCTCGTCTTTAACTACTACAGCGTTCCAGGGAGAATCCCCTTGAACACAATTGATTCATAGTCATCTATCTCATAGCTGAGGGCTGGGTAATCACAGCCAGAGAATCGAATCTCCCACATTCCTGGTCCACCAGGGAGAAGAGTTTGTAATGAAATAGCCCTCCTCTCTGCCTTAATTGTCTTTTTGGCCAATGGCATACAGATCTGAGAGTTAGGTTATTGTTGCTTTTTTCCACTGTTGGGATTATGGGAAAATTATTTAATTAGCATATGTGTTATCAAGCTTCTGATTAATCAAACTAAAATATGTAAGCTTGATACTGTCAATAGCATAAGAAGTGTTTACAAATACAGAAGTACAACTGTACTGTGCAATTTTAAAGGTTAGTTTATCCAAATTATAGAAACACGTTTTCCTTTCTCGTAGTATCTAGGCATGGATTTTGAGTTATCCACACAGAATTTGAGGCCTCTGTCTCTTAATTATCTGCAATCACAGTGATAGAAAGGAGATGGGTAGAATTTTTAAAATGCAGCAGCTATATGATTTTTATAAATAATTTCTTCTGAAATTAGATACAACCTGCAATTTTAATGGCAGCTGTTGATGATGGGGACTAATTTTTCAGTAAAAACTGGTTTCAGGGGAAAAAAAGAGCTACAAAGAAAGTACATTTTTTTGTTTCTTATTGTTGTTGTTTTTTTTAAGGGGGGGCACTTTGAAATGCCCCTTTACATAAAAAACAAGATTATAGTTCAGCTCTGTATGTATTAATAAACACAGATATGCCCAACACACCGATACCCACATACACTTTCACACAACTCTGATCTCTCAGATTGTGCAGTATGCAAATGTTTTGCCATCAACTCGACCCAGCGGAGAATGACAGTAACATTTGATGCAGCGCTGCTTTTTAGTGGAGTCCCTGCAGAAAGCTATTTTCACAGGATGTTATGTATGCATTTTTCAGACAGATTGCTGCAGGAGACAGGAGCTCAGGGGGGGAGCAAACACGACTGGAATGAAACACAAACCATATTCTGCTGAATGAAGCCAACCACAGGGCAGGCCATAAAAAAAGCTGCAGTCATCTCACATTTTTACTGAGTAAAAATAA
The DNA here is from genome assembly GCA_015106775.1 of Etroplus canarensis. Lineage (NCBI taxonomy): Eukaryota > Metazoa > Chordata > Actinopteri > Cichliformes > Cichlidae > Etroplus > Etroplus canarensis. The sequence continues at coordinate 18,348 of VUQH01069609.1, forward strand.
CATCTTTAATAAATCTTTCAAACCTTTATCTCCCAAGATTTAGGAAATGAAACTCTAAAATCAAACTGTTTTGGTGTCATCAGCCTAGCTCATTTAGGTGTATCATCACTAGTTGTTCACACAAATGAACATGCAGTACTTGTTCATTTATTGCACACAATTATTCAAGCAATTATACAATAAACTATGAACCACTTTGCATCTTTGACTCCTTAATCTGCTACTCTTGCTTATTTGCATAATATAAATGTAAAACCATTACAGTGTCATGCTGTCCCATATTGAATTATACTGATAGACACCATTACCAAACGTAATTTTCACAGTGTTCCAGTTTCTCTTGTACTTCAAGGTGCACAGTTTAAACATTAGTCTGAAAATCAAAATGAATCATAAACACATAAACTAATGACTTTATTGATATCATACCCTTATGAGCTCCTTGTTGTTAATGTACTAATTTCCATCATGTCATTTTACAACTACCATTTCAGCTTTAGCAAAACATTTAGACCTATCAGTGGAGCTTATTTATTATCAAACTGTAAAATTAAAATAAAGAACCAATAGCAAATGACAAGCATCCCAGTGCATTCAAGCATGTTGATATGATCAAAATGACTTACTGAAGTTCAAACTCAGCATCAGAATGGGGAAGAAAGGTGATTTAAGTGCCTTTGAATGTGGCATGGCTGTTGGAGCCAGAAGGGCTGGTCTTTGCAATTCAGAAACTAATGTTCTACTGGGATTTTCCTGCACAATCATCTCTAAGTTGAGGTAGTGATAGTGGATGAGATTAAATACCTGGGATCAACCATCCAAAGCAATGGACAGTGTGTACAAGAAAGGTCAGAAAAAGAAAATATTCAGTGAGTGGCAGTTTTCTGTGTTCTATAAGGAGCATAGCCAGACTGCTTCAAGTTTATTCAAAGGCAAAATAAACTCAAACATAAAATTTGTTAGAACCAAGGTACTTAGAAGTGCATCTCTGAATACACAACATATTAAATCTTGAGCTACAGCAGCAGAAGACCGCACCAGTTGTCACTTCTGTCTGCTAAGAATGAGAAAATTGAGGCTGAAATTTGCATGGGATCACCAAAACTGGACAGTAGAAGATTGGAAAAAGGTTGCCTGGTCTGATGAGTCTTGGTTTCTGCTACGACTTTCAGATGGTAGGGTCAGAATTTGGCGTAAACAACATGAAAGCATGACTCCATCCTGCTTTGTCAACAGCTCAGGCTGCCTTTTGGGGAAATAGGGGACATTTTTCTGGCACACTTTGGGACTCTTAGTACCAACTGAGGATTGTCTAAATGCCACAGCCTACCTGAGTGTTGTTGCTGACCATGTCAAGCTTTTTATGACCACAGTGAACCCATCTTCTGATGGCTGCTTCCAGCAGGATATTGCACCATATCACAAATCTAAAATCTTTTTAAATTGGTTTCTTTAACACAAAAATTAGCTCTCCTTACTCAAATTGCCCCCACAGTCACCAGGGCTCCTTCCAATACAGCACATTTGGATGTGGCAGAAGAGGAGATTCACATTTTGGATGTGCAGCTGACAAATCTGCACCAACATTCTGCCATGTCAATATGAACCAAAATCTCTGAGGAAAGTTTCCAGCCAGTACTACCAAGGAGTATCTGACAAAGTGACCAGTGAGGATATGGTGAGTCCAGAAATTAAGCAGTGTACTGTCATCACAGAAATGTTATTTTCTTGAACAGATTATATGAAATCTTTCCTGAAAATGGACTATAATAAGAAAATGTGTGAGTAATATATACTATGTTGTCATTTATATGCGGTGGATCAAAGGAACACAGCTAGTGAATGTCTTTTTTGTTGCCTTTTTGCTGTCCTTCCCTGGAGATGCCCAGATCCAGCCCTGCCATCTGCTGGCTCCATCCAGGTGAACAAAAACTCATACCGGCAGATGACCCAAAGCACCTGGTGTTATGATGATAAGATGTCAGACATTCCATTCTTCCAGCAGCTTTTTGTAGGAGTTTTATTATTATTAGAAATACATATGATGCACAAAATAACAGCAGTTAAAAAAAATCTCAGCAAGCAAAGATTGTTTATAGGGGAAAGAGAGAGAGCAGGATGGGAAAAACAGAGTGTACGTTTAGGAGAGAGCGAGAGAATGAGAGAGAAACGTGTGGAGGGTCGTTGGAGGAGGTTTCAATGCTTCAGAGAGGTGCCTCATTTTCCACCACCATCTGTTCCCGGTTCTGCGAGCTGGAAGCCTTGCTTGTGTCAAACACCTCCCACATGCTCCGAGGAACCAGACACCAACAGCAAGGACTCCATCACCTGTTTCAAACAACTGCACAATGTGACCCGCTGCATTCGTTAACTACTAATCATACCATGTTTGATGATGTTGTTAACCCAGTCCTTGAGAGGTTCCCTGCCTCAGGCTTCTGACAAAAGTTCCAGCCAGCTAATCTGTGCTTTGGACAATGAAAGGTTTAATGGAGGGAGAGAGGAGGAGAACCAGATCTGCACTGGAGGCTGGAGTCAACCCTGCTCCCCTAAAGGAGGAGGAAAAGATAGAAGGAAGACAGAGGCGCATGAACAAGGCCATGCTCCTCCATTTCAATCAGCTGCTGCTGTCTCACATGGCAGCAGAGCATCCAGAGGGGAGGTTCCGTCATGAATCCTAATTGCTCCCTTTTCACCACAGTGCAGGGTGTTTCTATGCAAATCTGTCTAGAGGGGTATCTAGTTTATGCAAGACCAACTCTATGAACTGAAATGTGAGCAGGAATCTCAGACAAAAGCCTTGGTGGAGAGACGCAGCTATTATAATTCATCTGGCTAAATTATTCATTTTGCACATGGCCCTCCTGAGTGCAGGACAGAGTGCAGTTTCACACATGTAGATGTTTTGACATGTATGTATTCCACTACATTGATGAGCGCTGGCCCCAAGTTAAGATATATGGATTTAATAAGAGTGACAAAGATGCGAAATAATGAGATGTCTGGGAGCAGAGTGCAGACATGTCCACGGAGAGCCAGAGAGAAACATTATTCTTCAGTGTGTGGACTTGTGGGAGTTAGAGCAAATTCTGCTACATTTTTTACTTTTCATTAATACCCAGTAATGCACATTTGCAACTCACACATGAGCACACACACACAGACTGGCATGGCTTGTGTATTACTGGGTAACTTTTGAAGTCCAAGCTTGAAGAGTGAGGGCACTGCTCTAAGACCTCACAATAATTTGTGCCTTTGGAAATTAATTTAAAAATCTGTTAAGGTTCAGTTAACTTAGCAACAAAATTACTCAGTTAATATCACTGACTGAACACATCTACCGTTGCAGATGCTAGCACGCCTAGGACACCATACTGTTCAATGCCACTTTTAAATGCGGAAGCCACTGCATGCATGTGTGTTTGTTCTCAAGACAGTAGTCCATCCAATGTGCTTCAGACTTGGTATTGGTAGTGTACTGAGAAGAACCTGAATAAGTGTAATGTCAAGTGTAATTTTATTATAATGAGTAATGATCTCATTTTTGGGGTCTTTGTGACCTCACAATGTTGCCATCCTCTGTGAGCTCACAGAAAATGCCCCAAAAATGTGACTGACATTGTCATTGACATATTGACATTGACATATTTAAATAGAGAATGAATTTGTACAGTGACAGATACATTTTTATTTAATATTAACCACTGTATGTAGTTGTATCGTATTCTTTAATGCTTCTGCAGTCCAGCATTCACTCAGGGATGAATCGTTAGAAAAATGTTAAACTCTCTTGCAGTCTAGGTCTCTGTGTCCTGGATAAACAAAGTGACATCAGATACCTTGACTAAAATGTGACGACAACTGTTTGAGGATGCCAGATTATTAGTCATGTTAACCTGTTTGCTATCAAACCAGTTGCAGATATAGGACAAATACAGAAGGTTTTTTTCCCATTGCTCTGGCTTGAGGAAAACATTTCAGTTGCTGTGTTGACATAATGTGGGCTGAACCCATCTTAGTAGCTACAGCTCCGTACAGTACGTATTCCCCTAAATCAGCAGGGAATAAGACAAGGTTCTTAGCTTTGCTTGCTCTTGAGTCACTGGTGGCCTAGGTAGTTCTAAAACAGTGCTATGTTATTATGTGCAGTGCTTTACCAACAAGTCTTAAGCACCAACTCTAAAGGTTTGCAATCATGTACATCAACAGCAAAAAAAAAACAGAATGCTCAACTCACAGTATAATGAATGCTGTCCCACTAAATATTCTAAAAAAATATTCATTAGAACTTTATCAATCATAGTTACGTAGAGAATTTCCTCAGCACTGAAGGAAACCACAGGCTGAAACTTTCTGCTGCCATATAGTATTAAAAGCATTATAAGGCCTTTACACAATTGTAAGCCATTCTCATTTATATGTTTCACGACCAGAGTGGTCATAGGTGTTTTGGTGGCCTCCCTTAGCAGTCTTCTTCTTTCCCGGTCATTCAGTTTGTGAGGACAGCCAGCTCTTGGCAGATTTAGACAAGTGCCATACTCCTTGTATTTCTAAATGATGGATTTGACTGAATTCAGTAGGATGCCCAGTGAGTTGAAAATCTTTCTGTAGCCATCTCCTGACTTATACTTTTCAATGATCTTTTCTCTGAGTTGCTTAGAGTGTTCTTTTGTGGGTGGCTGTGGCTCAGGAGGTAGAGCGGGTCGTCCTCCAATAGGAAGGTTGGTGGCTTGATCCCTGGCTTCTGCAGTCTGCATGCCGAAGCATCCTTGGGCAAGACGCTGAACCCCAAATTGCTCCCGGTGCATGCATCGGAGTGTGAATGGGCGCGTGATAGTTAAATGCGCTTAAAAGGCATAGACTAAAGTGCTGCATGAATGTGTGTGTGTGTGTGAAAGGGTGAATGTAGCTTTCAGTAAAAAAGTGCTTTGAGTGCTCAGTTAGAGTAGAAAAGCACTATATAAGCACCAGTCCATTCTTTTGTCCTCATGTTGCAATTACAGCAGAAATACTGATGAACCAGAGACCTGACCTCCTAGACACAGGTGTTTTTATACCACTGTCACTTAACACACATCATCTGCACTCAGGTGATCTCCATTTCACTAACTGTGACACTGCTGGAATCAACTACCTGGATCTCTATGCAAATGTTTATTTACCCTATATGTTTTTAATGATTCACTTTGGCATGATAGAAACTTTTTTTTTTTTTTTTTGCTAATTCTTGTCAAAAAAGCCAAATTATAGTGAGTTCATTTATTAAAGCAATAAGAGGGTGAAACATCCAAAGGGTGTGAAAAGTTTTTATAGGAATTGTGCCTGTGCAAAGTTTCATCAAGTCCAATGGTTTTAAAATGATATTTTAACATTGGATCACCCTGCAATTAGATTATTAGCTCACCCAAGTATATATTGTTGTTGATCAATATGAATATTTGATCTGAACAAAGCAAAGATTTGTTCAGGTCTACAGGCAGAATGAATGTGAATATGTCATACTTACCACCTGTATAAAACAAGATTCAGGATCTTGTTTAGGATAGTGTCTCTGTAGTGTAGTGGTTTACATATTCACCCTGTAAGTGAAAGGTCCCTGGTTTGAGTCCAGGTGAGGACATAAGCCCCACCATGGGAGGGTTGTGTCAGGAAGGGCATCCAGCACAAAAACTATGCCACATTACCGTGGCATAACATGCAGTGGCAAGCCTTTGGGGAAATACAAGAGAGCAGCTGAAGGTGAATACTTACAGTGTCTTGTTTAAAGTGTGAACATGGGCATGTTCATGCATTTATAAAACTAAACTGAATGCCACAACAAAACTGGATGTCCTGACTGATGGCCAGCCGAGCTTCTAGATCAAACATTATTGTCTTTGATATCCAGTGCATGCACTTCTGCGTGCACTATGCTGATCACTGGGAGTTGTGAGAAGAATACAACAAAGCGTATCACCATCCCCACCCTTGACATATACAAAAATGCACTCTGACACTTGGCTCTTATTACAAACCCGTCAGTCACAAATGACCATAATCTATAATCTCATCCCAATGGTTATCCTGGGAAGCTCACTCCCCTCATTTCATATTTTACATCATCCTCTTTCACTTTATTTTCAGTAATTCAAACCCACTAAATCCAAATATGAGCAGACACGAGGCCCTGCTGTTTTGACAAGTTAAATGACTACAGGCAATGATGTGCTTCCCAGCCAGTCTGTAAGCAGCACACGTCGCCAGTCACCGCCATGCTGCGAGTCGAACAGAAATGTGCTTGTGTGTGTGCGCGTGGATGTGCATGCTCTTTTAACATGCACACTGCTCCTTATTCCTGCGGCCGCTCGACCCTCTGCAGCATCTTTTTGAGGTGAAATTGAAATGGATTGGGTAGCTCAATATTTTATTGACATCAACTTCACAGAATGTTGCTACAGTGACACCGAGGATAATTATTTCACCACAGATTTCTTCCTCTCTGCATTTCTCTCCCTCTCTCTTTCAGCCTTCCTCCAAGCCCTTCCATTCCTGTAGAGAATTAGTTCTGCATAAATTACCCAGTGGAATATTGAATCAGTCTCCAGCCACCAAAGGCGAGTCTGTGTGGCTGATTACCGAGCAGTACACACAACACACATGCAGACACACACACAGAAAGAGGAAGAGGGGCCTCTGAGCGAAGAGCTGACACCACTGCTGAAAACATGTTAAGGAGGAGGAGAAGGAGGATGAGGGATAGGGTGGAGGGAGGGGGACCAGCCAATCTGGATATGGAGACTGAAAGCTGTATTAGCCACCCTAGCCACACACTATCTTCTCATTACTTAGTCATTAGCAGGGGCATGGTTTTAAAGGAGGGAGGGATCAATCAATTGTCATGGGTCAATGTTTTGTAGCCCGATTATGAACCTTGGGTGGCTCTGTAAATTAAGCACAGTAATTACTCATGTTAATTACACAAAGTTGGTGGCTACATTGATCTACAAATAGGCTTGAATAATGTGAATGGTATGAGAAGTAAAATCTGGGTTGAACTCAAGAATTAGTATATTATGTGCTGTCACACTGGTCAGATGATGGACACACACAGGAGCACTTCTCTCAGTGCTTTGTAATAATTTATTCATTTTGTGTATTTGGAGTGTTGGTTACAGAGAAATATTTGAGATAATTTGGGATAATAGATACACTCACTGTTGGAGCTGCTTTTGCCATCAGAACTTCCATAATTCTTCATGTCATAGATTCATCAAGAAGCTGGAAATACTCCTCAGAAATTTTGGTCCATATTGAAATGATCATGCAGTTACTGCTGATTTTTTGGCTGCACATCCATGATGTGAATCTTCTGGTCTACCACATCCCAGAGGTGCTCTATTGGATTAAAATCTGGTGACTTTGGAGGCCATTTGAACTCATTGTCACGTTCAAGAAGCCAGCTGAGATGATTTTAGCTTTGTGACACGGGACATTATCCTGCTGGAAGCAGCCATCAGAAGATGGGTACACTGTGGATATAAAGTGATGGACGTGGTCAGCAACAATTCTCAGGTAGGTTTTGGTGATGAAATGATGCTCAACTGGTACCGTGGGATCCAAAGTGTGCCATGAAAACATTCCCCCATGAATTACACCATCAGAAGCTGCATGAACCTTTGAAACAAGGCAGGATAGATCCTTGTTTTCATGTTGTTTACATTAAGTTCTGACCAGAAATTGATACTCACTGACCCAGTCAGCATTTTTTACATCTTCTGTTATCAAATGTTGCTGAGTCTATGCAAACTGTAATCTCAGTTTGCTGTTCTTAGATGACAGGAGTGGTGCCCATTGTGGTCTTCTGCTGCTGTAGCCCATCTGCTTCATGGTTCGATGTGTTGTGCATTCAGAGATGTTCTTCTGTATACCTTGATTGTAATGAGTGGTTATTTGAGGCACTGTTATCTTCTTATCAGTCTGATCATTCTATGATCTCTGGCAGCAAGAAGGCATTTTTACCCAGAGAACTGTCACTCACTGGAAATGTTCTCTTACTCAGACCATTCTCTGTAAACTTTAGAGACAACTGTTCCGAAAAATTCTAATAGCTCAGCAGTTTCTGAAATACCCAGGGAAGCCTGTTTGGTACCAAAAACTGTGCCATATTCCCCCCCCCCCAACTAGTCATGGTAGATGGTTGCCCCTACCTGAGCCTGGTTCTGTGCTGGTGTCTTCCTTTTTAAAGACTTCTTTCTTCCCAGCACTGCCAAGTGCTTGCTCATAGAGGATCGTCTGATCATTGGTGTTCTCTTGTTAATAATGTAGGGTCTTTAACTTACGATACAAAGTGCCTTGAAAGGGCTGCTGCTGTGAGTGGAGCAACATAAATAAAATAAAACTGAATTGAAAACCAAAAATTTGAAGATGCTGTGTTAAACTTTTAGCTGTTTTCTGACTTATTAAACTGCATATTCAGTCTTCTGAGGATTGCTGCAACTTGACTATCAATCAGTCTAGATTTGGTAGAAGGTGCATTATCTGGTCATTACTTACACTGAGGCATTAAAAAAAAAGTTGCATAATTAACCCAAGAGCCTTTGTCTGGATCAAAATCTAACACAATATACTGTAGAGCAGTGACAGTAAACAAATTCCTGGATTCCGATTCCTCAGAGAGATACTTTCCTTAGCAGATCTCAGATCTGAGTAGTCTGAGATATTCAACTCCTCCACTGGGAGTACTGTGTATATGCGGGTGTGTTTCGGCTTGTGATTGGACGATTAACCAACTAGACTCTATTTCATACACAGTTCTGTACACAGGGATGCTCCAGGGGCACTTTAAAGAGAGATTACTCAGTTGCCCCTCAAGCTGAAAGGCATTGTTAGCAGCAGTCCCTCAAGTGTTTATTGGGATCATTTCTTATGCTCTTTACTTATATTTACACAGCAAATGTGTCAGAATATCCTTGAGTCATATTTCTAGATGTCCCCCAGAGACCTAATTCTTTGGGGAACTGTTGTCTCCAAAGGCAGACTGAAATAGGGCAGACCTTGTTAAACACTATATTAGAGGTTCAATTAGAGCCCTTTCTAGATTCAGGTGTCAGCAAAATTAGAAAATGGAAAATCAGATTCAGTCAGGCAATTTTCGCTGTCAGTGGTTATAAGCTGACAGAACAATTAATCAACACAAGCATGTTGTGGGAGGAAATTTTAATCAGGAAGTCATCAGTCGCCATCAGTGCCTCTATGCCAGTGTATCAGAGCACACAGGTATAACAGCAAGTTTGTTGAGCCCGAGTGGCCTTATTCACTCTATTTCCAGCTGCTGGAAATGCACTTGGTGCCATCTAGGGGCTGAACTAGTAAACATACTATATGTGACATGAGCTTGTAGCAGGGATGCCAAACACATGGCCAGGAGGCCACAAACGGCCTGCCAATTGGTCCAATTCAGCTCACTGGATGGCTTTGGAAAAAATGAAAATTGTAATTGGCCATAGACTGACCTTTAACCTTCTTTTTGTCAGTTTGTCAGCCTGATAAATACATTCCTTATTGCCTGTCATACAACAAAGTCAAGCCAGAGAAAAACTATTAAAATGGCAGAAATGTAGGTAGTTTTTTATTGTTATTATTCATTTGAATAGCAGATGTGTTTGACACCCCTTTCTTAGAGTGACTGATAAGTTTTCATTGAGAAGGTACTCCTCACGATTGCAAACCTATCACTTTGTACATGAATGATAAGTAACCAACACGATCACTATCCATTAACGTATCCATATCATATGTATATTCCTATGTATTTATATTTGAGATTACATTAAATCCCTGGACCTTATTTTACAGTAAAGTTTACATTTTTATGTCCATCAGCTGCATCTCTGGCTTCTGGGGGGAAAATTTTTTCATGATCAAGATAATATCTTCGGGAAAATAACTTAGGAAAACAACATATCTATCTATCTATCTATCTATCTATCTATATTTCTATCTATCTATCTATTCAAAAT
>VUQH01069609.1:28365-41185 GCA_015106775.1 Etroplus canarensis
TAATACAATATCTATCTATCTATCTATCTATCTATCTATCTATCTATCTATCTATCTATCTATCTATCTATCTATCTATCTTTCTATCTATCTATCTATCTATTCAAAATTTTGGTCGCTAGGTGTCAGCATACAGTTACGACTGTTTGTGCTCTCTCTTCAGTGACTTATCTTTCCTTCTGTTGTTGGGCATATGCTTGAGATGCGTTCAAGACCTTTTACAAACTGCGTTAGTTTTAAGAAATAAGTAATAAAAACAAAATTTGTAAGACAATACAGGATTATCTTGAGTCTAAATAAAATTCACAAGAAAAAAAATTAACCGATTAAATAAGTCTTTTTTAAATCAAATTAAGTCAGAATACTTTTTTTGGTCACCGAATTTGTTTTAGAGACGACAATAGGCGTAATTTTCCACGTTTTAAATATTTAAACAATCATATATAAAAAAGGCATTTTCATGAGACTTCGAGAAGACTTCGTTTACGCTCCCCGCAGATTTAGTAAAGATTTTAAGTACTAAGATGAGCAAAGTATGACAAAGCCTAGATTTCAAGTGGACAGTGAAGGCAGCACCAGCGTGGCTCACGTGTTATCAACACTTCGCATGCTGCTAGTTAACACTGTTGCTTAGCGTGCCGGAATGAGGACAACATCATAGTTTGCTTTCGGGTGTTATTGTTAATTTAGTAGAGGCAGCTAAAATGGTGAAGGAGCAGTTCAGAGAGACAGATGTGGCCAAAAAAATGTGAGTATGACCGAGTGAGGAGCCCTGCTAGCTGTTACCTGTTAGCTGACCGGTTAGCTGCATATCACCGGTCTCTAACGTAAAATGAGTGCGGAAGGCTGCAGCGGTGGCCCTTCCGAAAGCCAGATAAGTATCTTACCCAACAGTGGCATAAAGCTGAAACTGTTTGTGAACGCATTTAATGCATGTGACGGTTTTTTTCTGGATACTGGCAGTCAACGGTTTCTGATAAACGCTGCGAACATGCATCAGCCAGTTCTTTAAATGCAGGATTATGTATAATAAGCGCTCTGTTTATTGTAACAGCTGCCTGTCATATGCTGGAAACGTGTGTCCCAGCAGAATCGCTTACTCTGGACTGGTCCTGCTGACGATTTGTTGCCTTATGTTATCAAATGGGAGATGTTAAACCCATGATTTCCTTTGCTGTGCCCTTTCTGCTTGTTTACAGAAGCCACATCTGCTTTGGCATGAAGTCTGCTGAGCAGATGCGACAGCAGGCTCACATCCAGGTGGTCAGTAAAAATCTGTACAGCCAGGACACCAAACACACGCCACTGTCCTATGGAGTGTTGGACCACCGTATGGTATGTCGTGGATACCAAGACTTCTTCCTTGGATTTGCAGTGACACACACTTGGCTCATACAGCACAGTGCATGCCAATAAAATATGTCAAAACATATGTGGGGAAAGTCCATTAAAAGTGAAATACATGTTACACATGTTGTTTATATGACTTGAGTATTTATTTTGAAGAGTGAGAGGATGCCTGAGGAATGGAGAAGGAGTGCAGTGATACCGATTTTAAAGAATTAAAGAGTGATGTGCAGAGCTGTAGTACCTGCAGAGGGATCAAGTTAATAAGCAAGTGAAGATATTGGAAAGTGTTGCTGAAGCTAGGTTAAGTGGAGAGGTGATGATCAGCAAGTAGCAGTATGGCTTCATGCTGAGAAAGAGTACAACAGATGCAATGTTTGCTTTGAGAGTGCTGATCGAGAAGTATATATAAGGAAGGAGTTGCACTGTGAATCTAGAGAAAGCGTGTGATAGGGTGCCTAGAAGGGAACTGTGGTATTGTAAGGGGAGTGACAGAGAAGTATGTGAGGGGGTGCTGGATATGTATGAGACAGTGGTGAGGTGTGTGGTAGGACTGACAGATGGATTCAAGTTGGGGATGGAATTACTCTGAGCCCCTGCTTTACAGTGGTGAGAGATGAGGTCAGGCAGGAGTCTCAGTGGACTATGATGTTCACAAGCAACATTGTAATATGTAGTGAGAGTAGAGAGCAGGTGAAAGAGAGCCTTTGGAAGTGGAGGTATGCACTGGAGAGAAGAGGAATGAAATTCAGAAGGTGCAAGACCTGAGAGTGAGGCAGGTGGAATAGTGAAGTTACAAAAAGTAGAGGTAATGATGGTTGAGTTTAAATACCTGGGATCAACCATCCAAAGCGATGGACAGAGCACAAGAGAGGGGAAGAAGATAATGGTATCATGTTTATCAATTTCTTGCTTCAGGCTTTGCATGCTCACATAAAAAGAGGTGTTTGATGTGTTATTTCACTCTTCTTTTTCACAATGGACTGAGTGCTGCTTACTCCACTCACAGACAATGTCAGACAAACAGATGACATAAAATGACCAAAAAATACAGCATTAATTCCTGCAAATAAGACAAGAGAGCAATGGTACAATGGTTTTTACTGCTTGGTGCACTCTCAGTGATGTGCTTTATTTCTAAGGTGAAATAACATTCTAATGGGAAACTTCACTCGTTAACCCATTAACCTCACAGTTTAGCGCAGAAACTTAGATTTATTTAGTTACATAATTATTTTTTTGAGATTAAATCCAAATGTAAATGGAATTGCAATGTTTTAGCCATTTGCTCACCAAGACTTAACACTTTGTGGAACTTTTGATGTGAATGACCTAGATGCAAACATTAAAGAACAAATTACATAAAGCAATGGCAATGCAGATACTGATATAATTTTTCTGTTTGTTTGACTCTTTTGTGCCGAGAAAACAAGGAAGTTTTACTTATAAAGTGCTTCATTGTGCCATTTTTGAATATTTAGCCAGTGCAAAATTGATGTGACACACCAGATAAAAATCAGCCAGTGGCATTGGTAAATACCAGCTTATTTTTCCTATAGGCCGATATCAGTCAACAAGGCTCATATGGATGTTTGCTGGATATGTATTGGTACATCAATAACAATTTTGCCACACATTATTCCTCATGCTTCATTCTTATTTCTCTGATCTCATGCTTCCTGCAGGGTACCAGTGAGAAAGACAGACCGTGTTTGACATGTGGGAAGAATCTAGCAGATTGTTTAGGACATTATGGCTATCTGGATCTTGAGCTGCCATGTTTTCATGTTGGCTATTTCAAAGCCACCATAGGAATCTTGCAGGTAAATTAACTGTCTTTTTAAATTGCTAATGTAACTCTATGGTGTGCATAGAGTAGAATATCTTAACTTTACACAATATTAGAAGAGTGACATTAAAGGAATGGTAATGTACATTTTAAAACTGTAATTTGGCAAGACTGTGACTGTTTTTTTTAAGTGCTACAAGGAACAGCTTTCAGTCACAGAGCTCCTATTGCACATGCTATGATGCTTAAAGAAGGCCCAACCATCTGGACATTATACGGGGGAAATAATTTTTCTCCTTTGGGTGTCACTAGAGTGTCAATAATAGTATAGGTGGCCTATTTTGTTCTAGAGAATTTGTCTGTGCTCCAGTTAAAGCTTTTCAGTCTCCTAAAAAGTTAATCTTTGTAGCAACCAGTGTAATATAGTAAATTGTACTTCTGTAAATTTCCCCACTTTGCATGTTATAAATTCCTCAGCTTGTAGATTGCTGTATTCAACTTTTGTGAAAGACCATAATTCAGTTCCCTCATTCTAATAAGAGTGTTATGTTGTGTGTCCAGATGATTTGCAAGACTTGTTCAAGCATAATGCTGACGAAGGAGGAGAAACTGCAGTTCATGGATTATTTAAAACGGCCTAACCTGGCCTATCTCCAGAAACGGGGGTTGAAGAAGAAGATCTCTGAAAAATGCCGCAAAAGGACAATCTGTCTAAATTGCTCTGCTTTCAATGGTGAGAAGAGACATTTGCTTTGAAACACCTAATTTTTTTAAAAAGCATCCTGATTTGATAGTTTGAAAAAGCTGAGATGTATGTCTCTTTTATTCTCCAGGACCAGTCAAAAAATGTGGCCTACTTAAGATCATCCATGAGAAGTATAAAACAGCCAAGAAGGTGGTGGATCCTTTTGTGTCAGATTTCATGCAGTCCTTTGATACGGCTATTGAACACAACAAACTGGTGGAGCCGCTGCTGACCAGAGCTCAGGTGAACAGTTTTATTTTGTTAAATTGAATGTTCCAGTGATGTATGCTGTGGTGTAGCAATGGATGTTTATGATCAAAAAGCACTGAAAATGTAGGATTAGGTGTGTCATATCAGTGGCTTACTGGGAGTATAAAGCCAAAGCTAATTTATAAAAATTAAAAATACATTTATTTTTGAAGTTTCGGATCTTTTACTAAATGAAAAGGGGTTTGGTAGAAAAATTGTATTTACAATCTTTGAACTCAGCTATACAAGAAAACATTATTTCATTAAACATTATCTACAAATATGTCCCTAGGTGAAAACTTTAAATGGTTATATAATTAGTCTTGGTTCATTTTCCAGGAAAACCTGAACCCTCTGGTGGTGCTTAACCTCTTCAAGAGAATTCCTCAAGAAGATATCCCTCTGCTGCTGATGAACCCTGAGGCAGGAAAACCTGCAGACCTTATCATCACCCGTCTCCTTGTACCTCCTCTTTGCATCCGACCATCTGTGGTCAGCGACCTTAAGTCAGGCACCAATGAAGATGACCTGACCATGAAGCTAACAGAGATAATCTTTCTTAATGATGTCATTAAAAAGGTATCTCTCACATATACAGGATAACCGCATGAACATTTAAGACTTGGAATTTATGTCTGAAGATATTAAACTTCAAAATAGAATAATTAGCTCTGGGTGGGTGGGACAAATATCAATAAGCTATTGATATCATAGCCTTTAGCAGAGAAAAACAGCATTGATTCAGACTGTACAGTAAAGCATGAGGACATTTATACCAAAAATAATTTTCTCTTATAATTCAGTATTATCCTAAACTGGGAAATCCTTAAACCTCCTTTAATGGATTTTGTTTGTAAAATGGAATGTTCAGTAAATTCTCAGTGGTGTTATTGGATGCATTTTTCTGAAAATGATCAGTTGGTGTAAAAAAGCTTGTTTCTAATGCAATTATTAGATGTCCTATTTTTCATGCAGCTAGCCCACTCTAACTAACTATTTTCATTTAGCATCGTATGACCGGTGCGAAAACCCAGATGATCATGGAGGACTGGGACTTTCTCCAGCTGCAGTGTGCCCTTTACATCAACAGTGAACTCTCTGGTATCCCCCTCAATATGGCGCCTAAAAAATGGACTAGAGGCTTTGTTCAGAGACTCAAGGGAAAGCAAGGTATAGTATGTATTATAAGCAACATGCAGTATGTAATTTTGTTTTCATTTTTTCATGGACACAGTGTAAATAATTACCCCTTGACTTAAATGCAGATAGCTAATAAAAAATGTTCCCAATTGCCCACAAAATTGTAATTTCGACCTGTTAAAGTATCTAATGAACATTTTGCTTAACATATGTTAACCAGTCAGATTTTAGTTTAGAATCAAGTATTCACTGTCATGCAAAATCTTAAGTAAAAGGCAGCAATTTTAAACATATGCATTGATACAGTGAGAACTATCAGTGTTTGTTTTTGCTGTCATTTCAAAGCTTTCGTCCTAAATCTTGCCAGCATTTGTGAAAGTAATTTGGCACTTACCATATGTGAATTTTTTTATGCTGTTTGTACTCCTGTTATGATCTGCAAACGTTTGATATTTGTTTAAATTTGTGCATCTTCCCAGTAGTTGGGGCTCCTCTTTGAGATTGGCAAGTGAAGAGTCTGAATATCCGACTGACCTATTTATCTACTGCAATGATTCAGGTCGATTCAGAGGAAACCTCTCAGGGAAAAGAGTTGACTTCTCTGGCAGAACTGTAATTTCTCCAGACCCAAACCTGAGGATTGATGAAGTGGCTGTTCCTGTGCATGTGGCCAAAATCCTGACATACCCAGAGAGGGTAGGTCTTGGTCCATGACTACCAAAAGTAACTCTAAATAACCATTTTGATTTGAATACTAAAGTTATAGTGTCTAAATTTGGTTTATCTTAAGGTAAACAAAGCCAATCTGGAGCTAATGAGGAAACTTGTCCGCAATGGTCCTGATATTCACCCTGGAGCCAACTTCATCCAGAACAGACACACTCAGATGAAAAGGTGAGGCTTACTGCTTCATATTCATTTTATAAGCAGTGCTTACCAATTTGCACTTGTTTTGTATGCTCTGTTATATACTTTATGCTCTACTTCTCTTTTGACCATAGGTGTTGAAAATATAATAGCTGAGGTTTATTATGTTTTATTTTTTTAATCTAACAGTAATCCTTATTGGACATACATGAAATTTAAATGGTCTAAAATCTTACTTTCGATATACTTACACAGTGATACAATGAAAAAAACTGCAAAAACAGAGTAGTAATGCAGTTGGTAAACATGTTAAAAATTTGGCATGATGCAAGAAAGTATTTTAACGAACCAACTCTTTGTCACTATAGCTGCCTGTGGTGTAAGGAGTTTTTGAACTTGGAAGAGTAGATGCTCCATTTAAAAAATTTCAGCTCATAAAGGGCTTGAAAATATTCAAGATCTTAATCTTTCAAACTTTGATGTTATCACATCTTTTTAAGAATGGAGGCAGAAATTTGATCTGAGCAGAAACCTTTCTTTTAATAACTGCAGCTGAGCTGTCTTTGTACAGCCCAAAAGAACCGTGTAGTTAACTTAATATTCTGCTACTAACACTCACTTAATTTATGCTGAGGAAGGAAAGAAAGTGCATCATATAACATCCTCTGCTACATATCCTATTCATTAGAGAGGCCACATTATGAGCAAAATGCTTGAAACAGTTTTGGGAACTGTGATCACAGCAGTGGATTAGGAATCCTCTTGTTCTGCAACTCACACACAGGCAGTGAATGCAGCCCTCAGTTTAACACACCATAACTGCTTAATGTGAACGTAGGTAATTTTGTAAATTGTTTTTGTAAAAATATACCAGACATATGCACTAAATGTGCAGGAGCTAAAATAACGCTGAAAGTTTAAAAAATTTTGGGGACGATGTTAGAGTGAAATGACAGAAGATTAAGATCATTTCTGTAATAAAAATGAAAAAGCATCATTGAACTTCAGTTTTAATGCTGAAATGCTGCTAAGAAGAAAATTTTTATGGAAAAAACTTAACAGATCAGATTTTTATTAATCTGGTAAGACAAATGATGTCAAACCTTACACTAAAAAGAATAACACATACTTCCAAGAACAAATGAGGTTTTTAAAAGGGTTTGGGGACTTTTGGTTATTTTTATGAGGGATGTAGATCTGACGTTAGTCATTTGTTTTGAACTCCTAATTGCCTGCATATTTGTCCTTTTTGTGATCCGAACTTATTTTTTTTACACGTTTATTGTGAGGAGCACATTATTTTTTTCAAGTTTAATTTTTTTTTTCTTTTGTTTATTTGATCTGATAAATTTATTTTTTGGAGAATGTAGTGCTTACCTGATGTTCTTGGAAACAACAACTAAATCATTTCTGTTTGTCAGGTTTTTAAAATATGGAAACCGTGAAAAGATTGCTCAGGAACTGAGGTTTGGTGATGTGGTGGAAAGGCACCTAATAGATGGAGACATTGTCCTCTTTAATCGACAGCCCTCTCTGCACAAACTCAGCATCATGGCCCACATTGTAAGTTAGTTTTTTACTTTTGCTTGAAAAGTTACTTTTAAAGTTTAGTGCCAAGTTCAAAATGCACTACTTTGTGACTGTTTTGTGATCCACACACAAGTGGATTCAAATACATTTACACTTTTATGCTCCCATTACAGTTGAACAACAATAATTACTTGTTGCACACAGAAAAGGCAGTTCCTCTTGATGAAGATCAATGACAGATTGGAACAAAATGGATAATTAATTTTATTATGAGAGGCTTAAACGGGTGCCTTGTGTTGCAGTAAATTAAACAAATTAAGTTAATGTTTCAGAGTTTAAGGAAAGTTTAACATTGCTTGCAACTCTATTTTTATCTTGACTACCTGAGAAGTATTTTTTCATTTTTTGTTTGTCATTTTGACTCTTCTCAAAATCACAGGCTAGAGTCAAACCTCACCGGACATTTCGGTTCAATGAATGTGTGTGCACCCCATACAACGCTGACTTTGATGGGGATGAAATGAATCTCCATCTACCTCAGACTGAAGAAGCTAAAGCTGAGGCTCTTGTCCTGATGGGGGTATGTCTCATTTCACTATATGGTTTCTCTACAGTATACACACATACACACACCAGGCAGTGTAGCCATTCAGCAATGAAAAACTGTCTGCAGTAAATGCATTTTCTGGAACTTGCAAGTTTGTCAACTGGTTCTTTTCTTCTAGACCAAAGCTAATCTTGTCACTCCAAGAAATGGTGAACCTCTGATTGCTGCTATTCAGGACTTTCTGACAGGTCAGTGCAGTGATGTGTGGCATATTTTTTTATAATATCACCTGAGAATTCTAGTACGTCGAGTTATACTCAGAGCATCATACGTATGACGTATAATATGAGGAGGTGAGGACACAGATGGTATATAAGGATCCTAATAAAGTAGAATTGTTTCCTAAAAGCATTTGAAAAATATAGAGGTATTACATCTTCATTTTCTACCTGTGGGGGGGGTGCACTTTAGCAATAGTTGGAAGACAAATAAATTTCCTGTGACTTAATAACATATTTCTACCACCTAGGCGCTTACCTCTTGACGCTGAAGGACACCTTCTTTGACAGATCAAAAGCCTGCCAGATTGTAGCATCAATCCTTGTGGGTAAAGATGAAAAAGTCAAGGTCTCTCTTCCTCGCCCGGCTATAATGAAGGTACTTCACACTCCTGAGCTGGTTATATAACTTCATGTCTGTGACCCAACACTTATATTTTTACTCTGTACCCATTAGCCCATTGCTCTGTGGACAGGCAAACAGATCTTTAGCCTAATTCTGAAGCCAAGTGAGGAATGTCCAGTCAAGGCCAACCTGCGCACCAAGGGCAAACAGTACTGTGGCAAGGGGGAAGATCTTTGCCACAATGATTCATGTGAGTTTCTTAAGTAAAACCAAACCAGCTGTAAATATTTTATTGCACTACATCACACATCATAGAAAACATCTCTTCATAGTGATGAGGTCTCAGGAGGAGGGTTTATAGCTTGTTGATTATGATCAATAAGAAATGTTTTTAAATATAAACAATCACCCATGCAATGTGTAGATAATAGACAGTTGACAGTATTTTTCAAGAACAGAACAGTTTGTTATTTTTTAGTGTAAACAGTTTTTAAAACTGATATATTTTCAGTGCGGTTTGTTTGTTAGCAACTACATAGACAAATTTATTGACTCTTGACTAAGCAGAAGCACATGAGCTGCAGATAAAATTGAATAACTGCCCATCACAACGATTCTGCATGCCATTTTAGTTTGATTCTACAAAGTACTTGTTTACCAAGAAATAAAACCCTTCTTCCCAAACACTTTCCATAAACGGAACATTTAGTTAATCTTAATAATTGGTATGTTTTCAGTACTCAGTCTGCTTGTTTATCAGGAAAAATTAAGGAGGCTTGGTTAAGAGTTAGCGCATAGATAAAAGATAAAATTGAAAAATTTCCTGTATCGAGGAAGTGACATGTGATTTAGTATGACTCCACTAAATACT
Organism: Etroplus canarensis; assembly: GCA_015106775.1. NCBI lineage: Eukaryota > Metazoa > Chordata > Actinopteri > Cichliformes > Cichlidae > Etroplus > Etroplus canarensis. Next base: position 38,075 of record VUQH01069609.1, read on the forward strand.
TGTTACCCAAAGGAATAAAACCCCTTTCCCAAAATTCTCTTGAGGTTTTATTTGTCACCAAGCTGAATATCCTCTCAGAAAGGTGTCAGGTATCTGGAGGCAAACATGGTACAGTGTTATATTCACTTTATTGGTGTTTCTATTCTGGCCCTAATTGCTGTTTGTCCCATTCTTGTGTCATGTACCCAGTTGTGGTGATTCACAACAGTGAACTGATGTGTGGTAGCATGGATAAGGGCACCTTGGGATCTGGCTCTAAGAATAACATTTTCTACATCCTGCTGAGAGACTGGGGACAGCTGGAGGCTGCCAACGCCATGTCTCGCTTGGCCAGACTTGCTCCTGTCTATCTATGTAGGTGGTCTACAAGGCATTAACAACTTCTTTCTTAGGATAGTCTGATATATCGCAAGGTATCTTATAGTTAGAGCATATTAGAGAATGTGAAATCCTTGAATAATGGTGAAAAATTATACAAATTGTTTAGCATAAAGTAATACATAATTACTTTTAACCCTAACTTTTAGCCAACAGAGGGTTCTCGATTGGAATTGGTGACGTTACACCAGGCCAGAGTCTGCTGAAGGCCAAACAGGACCTGTTGGATGATGGTTACAGGAAGTGTGACGAATACATTGAAGCTTTGGAGACAGGCAAGTTACAGCAACAGCCAGGCTGCACAGCTGAAGAAACCCTGGAGGTAGGCATAAAAATGTCGATTCTTGCTGCTACATCTCATTTATTCAGCCACATGCACGCCACACCAAATTAAAGCTTTTTTAGAATTTAAAAACTATATTTGCATTTAACACATTTTTAGCACTTACTGAAAATCATATCAGTGGTGACTCATCAGTCTTGTTACTGACTCTGACTTCAGCTGAAAATTCTGAAAAGAGGGCATATGCTGTGCCTGTTGTAGAAGAGCAGGAAAGGATTTTGAATTTAACTAGGTGCCACAGCTGTGGTTTCAAAGAACAGGAAGGCTGGTATTGGAAATGAGGCAGTTGCAGTCAGGCACATAAATATTTGGACAGTGACATTGTTTTTATTTAATTTTACCTCATAACTACAACAGTGGATTATAACTCTTAATTATTTTCAAGCTGTAATTGATATGCACACTTTCACCTTTAATTCAAGGGGATCAAACATAATGGGAAAAGCTAACAGAAATGAACATTTAAGGATTGTTTTTAGTACTTGGATGAAAATCCTTTGCAATCAGTGACTGCCTGAAGTCTAGGATATCAGGGATATCACCAAAAGTTATTTTTATTCCCTTGGGAAAAATATACTGCAGCTGCCTTCAGTTGCTGCTTCTTTGTATATACCTCTCTGCCTTCACTTTTGTCTTCAATAGCGAAAAACCTCTACTGGGTTGAGATCAGATGACTGACTTTGACAGTGAAGAATATGCCATTTCTTTACCAAGAGAAACTGTTGGGTTGCTTTTGCAGTATGCTTTGAGATATTATCCATTGGGTCTGTGAAACACTGTCCAGTCAGTGTTGTTGCATTTGGCTGAATCTGAGCAGAGAATTTAGCCCTGTGATCTTCAGGATTTATCCTGCTACTTCCATCAGTAGTCACATCAGTAGTAAACGCTAGCAACCCAGTTCTGCTGGCAGCCATACATGCCCATGCCAGAACTTTGCCTCCACTGCGTTTGAAAGATAATGTGCTATGCTTCAGATCATGAACTGTTCCTTTCCTTCTCCATAATTTTGTCTTCCCATCATTCTGGTAAAAGTTAAACTTGGTTTGATCTGTCCAAGATAGTTTTCCAGAACTGTAGAGGCTCTTTTATAAGTTTATGACAATATCTGACATAGCCTTTCTGTACTTGAGTGTAACCAGTAGTTTGGACCTTGTTGTAAACCCTCTTTACATGAGGATGTTTCTTGATTGTAGATGTTCACAATGATATGTCTGCTTCCTTGAGAAAGTTCTCAACTGGATGTTGTAAAGGGTTCTTTCCTAACCAAGGAAAAAATTTGCAACTATCCCCTTTAGTTGTCTTGCATGGTCTTCTAGGTCTTTTGGTGTCACTGAGCTGACCAGTGCATTTCTTCTTTGTAGGACTGTCCTAGAATGTTGATTTGACCACTTCTAAAGTTCTTTAGGCTTTGACACATTAAGCTGCAGATGGTTCTGTTCGCACCATGTGACCACAGTCCTGTACTCTTCCTTATCGCCCTCTTTGATACACCCTACTACTGCTGTCACCAGAAAAGTTCTGAAGGTGGCGAGTCTCTGTGCAGTAGCTAAAGTCTGTGGTATAAACGGTGAAGAGAATGGAAGAGAGATCGGTCCCCTTTGGGGCTCTGGTGTTGCTGACCCCACTTTCCGATACACAGTGCTATAGTCAAACATACTGTGGTCTCTCAGTCAGGTAGTCAACAATCCAGGCCACAAGAGAGGCATCCACCTGCATTGCAGCTTCTTACTCAGTAGAGTAAGAATGCACTGGCTGAGAGACCATGAGGAGAAGGTGAGGGAGAGAGGGAGAGGCTGGTGGTTGCAGGCCAATAGAAAGGAGTTTGGCTGCGTGAGCATCAGCTGCAGAATCAGTTCTGTTAAAGATCAGATTTGGATCATTGGCCCAGTCCACACTGCCCTCAACTCCTTTGCCACTGTTTGATCTCAAACTAATGATGGTCTTCATGTCACTCCAGACCTCTGTCATATTTTTTTTCTGGAGTTTCCACTTCAGCTTCCTCCTGTATTTGTCCTTGGCCACTCTGATTGATGTTTTAAGTTCCCTCTGGGCTATTCTCACCTTCTCCTTATCTCCAGTACTGAAGGCCCTCTTCTTCCTGTTGAGTAGTGCTTTGATGTTCTTCCTCACCCAAGGTTTGTTGTTTGGTTAACACCTAAAAGTTTTTGATGGAATTACGGCATCAGTGCAAAAATTAATACAGTGAATGATTAATTCTTTGAGCCCATCAGTGTCCTCACAGAATACCTGACATTGAGTCACTTCAAAACAGCCCTGCAGTGTCCCCAAAGCCTCATTTGACCATCTTCTTGCTGTCCTCATGGTCACAGGCTGCCTCTTAATGAGAGAGACTTAGTAGGGGGTGAAATGGACTCACCCAGCCGGGGGGG